>OAMR01000039.1:2798081-2808692 GCA_900205405.1 Echinochloa crus-galli
AAGCCCTTGTTTAGATGCAAAATTAGCACACCAAAGTTCGCTATACAAAAAGAAAATTCATATAACATCGAAATATCAGTCCATACATGGAGTACTAAATGTAGATTAAATTAAAAACTAATTACATAATATTATTGTACTCTACGAGACAAATATTATGAGCTCAATTAATCAATTTTTGGACAATTTTTCATACATACGAAGTACAAATGAAAATACAACAGTGGCGAATTTATGGCGAAGTGACCTCAAACCTTCAAATTTGGCACCCTATTTTACATCTAAACATGCCTATATTTGGTTGGCACCGTTTGTTTTGAATACACAGTATTTATTATTTGGTTGTTGTCCCATATTTAATTTGTTTAATTAAATTCTTAGCCTGTTGACCCACAAGTCTTCTGTTGTAGAAGTGCGCCTAAAGTTGGTCGGTTGATTCTTTTTCCTCTAACCAAAGTACGACAAGACTAACCTCAGGCAAGAGAACACAGTGTCTGGAACAGTGGTGTGCGTGCCAAACAAACATGCCCGGCCAGTCTTAACACATCTATCCAAATTCCCATTTCCGAAATCATCCCCGGGCATGCATGCTCGTGCTGTTTTGTTCTACCACCACTAGTATAGTACATCGATCAGTGTCCTACCAGGCTGCCGTGTCTAGCTACTAGCGAGTCCACCATCGCGCCCGTACGTACTGTTTGGCCTCACCTCGCTTCGGCTCCTTCCTGCACGTATGGCGTAACGTAGCGCGCGCGGCGTGCGCGAATTATACAGGCGACAAGGGATGAATCGGACGCATACGATACGATGCCTCCGCTGCGGCCTGAGCGAGCACTGTTGCACCTGCCGTGGCCATAAATGATTGGGGTCATCACCGCCCGGTCGGCCGCGTCCGTCGTCCGTCTCCCCCCTCCTCTCACCTCTCCCCCCCTCCCCTTTCCACCCACCAGGCCACCACCACTGCTGCTAGCTGCTGCTGCCGCCGCTTTGGATCGATGCGGCAGCCGCAGAGCTCCTCCGTCCTCTCCTCTCCCTCCACAGTCTAGCTAGCTAGCCAGCAGCCTCCGCTTCGCTCCCGGCCACAGCTAGCCCGCAGCTATATACATACCCCCCACCCTACCGCGCCACCGTCCCGCCCTCCTCGATCACTGCCACCGCTCGTCGTCGTCTCGCCCAAGCGCCTCCCATCGCCACAAAAAGGGAAACCGTACCGCGTCTGCTGCATCGACGGCAGGGGCGGGCGACAAGGTCGTCCGGCGCGCAGGTGAGGTGAGCCCCGGCCGCGATTTCTGCTCCTCGCGGCGGATCAATTGGCTAGCTCTTGACCGACTCATCTTCCAGCGAGTCAGTGTGCGTGCGAGCGTGCGTGCGTCAGTTCCTAGCGGCTAGGCTGCCGCAGTGGTAGCTGGTGCTGCTGCGGCGGCTGCTGACCTCAGATCAGGCAATTCTCGGGATGTGATGCCCTCTGTCTGAGGCGCCGTACTTCTTGCTCTGGACCAGCTGATTTCATTTCCCCCCATTGCAAACCCTAGTTCTTTACTCGCCCCCCTCTTTTTCCTCGAATTAAGTAGCGGCAGGATCCAGGACCACGAAATCCTGCCCTTCTAGTTTACTAATTTCTTCTTCTTCTTCCCAGTTTCCACTCTCCGCCGCCTTCCTCGAAAGCTTCTTCCTTTTGCTTCTTCTCCAGAGGCTCAGCATCCCACTTTCCTTTACTACGGAGTAGTAGCACATGTAATCGATCAATCGAGCGAGCGAGCTCACTGATGGCGGTGAAATTAAAGCTCCGCCTTTGATATATTCCTGTCTCTCACTTCCCGACGTTGCCGTTGCACTAATCGATGGAGGCCGTGCATGCAGATCGCGGCGCGGAGGCAGCAGCGGCGGACATGCAGGGCGGAGGCGCGGCCGACAGCCCCGGCGGCGGCGGCGCGGCGGCGGGCGGGGACGCAACGCCGCGGCCGAGCCGAGAGATTTGATGTGATAGATAAATAGTGAAGTTTGGAGAGAGAATTTTTGAAAGTTTGATGATTTAACTAGGAACTAAACAGGGCTATTATTGTTGCATGTCACTTCTGCCGATCACAGGATTCACTCGAAAAGGGAAGATTTCGTGCGCACCATTTAAAGAATTCGAAGGCTAGCTGAATGTTCATCCGACCCATCCGTCGATCGCCGGACAGGATGAGACGAGCTGCCTGCCAGACCTGTCGTGCCCAAAGACGACGCTGCCCAGACGCGACGTGAGAGGACGTATGGCCGTATGGGCGTCGCCTCCATCGCTGATCGCTCTCCGTTAATTATCTAGTAGTGTTAAGATCAATCTCATCATCGTGTGATGGATCGATCAACACACGTACGTGCGTGCTGCTCCTGTTCTTATGGATTTTCCTACTCGGATCTCTTTTGGTTGCTGGTCACATGCATTTCCTGCTGCTGGGAAATAGTAGTAGTGGTACTTGGTACTGTAGGGTTTGCAGGATCATCATCCTGCTTGGTTTGTGTATGCAATGCAATGATGATGGAGATAATATAATGGATGGCTTAATTACCAGCTAGGCTAGTGATGATGGGAACACTTAGTTCTTGAATTGAAGTTCTCTGGTTAAATGTTACGTACTAGAAAAAGATCTCTTGTTGCTGTTCTTGGTGCTTCATTGCTTCAAATCTTTGGTTCTCTCTTCGTTTGAGATGGCATGCATCATTTTTGCCCCATTGTTGGCATACTCAAATCTTGATCGATCTGGCCGTTCGATTTTCAGGGATATCATTTACACCCTTGTTGAGTGATGAGCATTAACCTACGAGCTCTGAGAAGTTGAATAAATTTCTTGAAATTTGTGTGTGTTGTTCTTTGTTCTTTTTTTTTGAGAAACGTCGTTCTTTTTTCTTAGTTATCTTGATTTTTATACATTAATTGTAACTGATTTGGATCAGCTTTTATGTATACATCATGTATATGCATGGTTCAGTTTGTGTACAAAATTGAAGGATCAGCCAAACACACATCAACCAGCAGCCTTCATTATCTTCATATATGGTGATCAAAGAGAACACCGCAGAAATTAGATTTGACGATAGCAAACGAGGGTTAGTTTCCGCACGGTTCAAACAAAAATTTGTACGTAATGCCGGGACGAGTGCACACATTAATTGGAGAAATTTTGAGTAACTAGTATAATTGTACGCACACATTAATTGGAGAAATTTTGAGTAACTAGTATAATGGTACCCTTTCGCGCAAAAAACCTATAAATTGCACCCAATGTAAGTGGTACGGAGTAGTAGCAAACATTTTCTGTGAGGGTAAACGACGACTAAAGGTGAGATAATTATTTGGTCTTCTCCGAACGTCCTTAAGCACGTTTTTCGTTTAAGAGGACATGATAAGCTATTCAGATCCTTAGAATAATCAGAAGAGCGTTGGCTGGACCATCTCATTGTTCGTGCACTGTACTCCGGTTGATTCCTGCAAATAACAGTAACCAACTCCGAGAAATAGGAAAAGACTGCAAAGCTTAGTACTATGGAAAGAACTGTGCTGGATCTTTCACATTCATGTTCTCGTGATCGTTAATAAAACACGTGACATGACGAAATTTGTTTGAATCGTTAATTATTAGTTATCTCAGGTGCGTCCTTTTGTATCTTTTGCTGTTTGGTTGCAGCAAATCGTGATCACTGTTCAAGTATCCATGTGTGTACTGCTCTTTTTCAATAAAGTCATTTTTAGTTTTTTTTTTGCCTAAGTCAAACTTCTGTAATTTTATTCAAATGGTAGAAAAAAAATATAACAATATCGATACTAAATAAATGGATGATCAAGACATATTTCATAATCGATTCAATTGAAATAATTTGATTTTGTAGGTGTCGATGCCTTTTCTTCTATAAACTTGATTGAAGTTAAAGAAATTTGATTTAGAACAATGCTGAAATAAATATAGAATGAAATGCAGAGAGTGTATATTTGACAACCTTCTCTAGCCATCAACAAAAAATTAAATTTCCTCCGGCATACATGACAAGGGAAGAGGAAATGGGATAGGGAAAATTAAAGGAGTAAGGTCATGAATATATTTTGGTCATATTTGGATCGCATAACGTTGTAACAACTTAGATAGTTGATTATAAAATTATAATTATATTGTTTGGATCTGAACTGTAAGGTGGTTGGAGGATTATTTGTGTCTATAATCTTAGTATTATAACGTCAAGGAAGGTAGTGAAATTAAGATTCTTGGCGATTGAATTTTATTGACCATCATATCGAACAAAAGTCTAGGTTGTTTAGACCTCATACTGATCATAAAAACCAACTAAAAACATCTGTATGACACCAGTACAGGGACTTAATAATTTCAACTGTTCAAGCCACGATGTAATTAGCATGGTACGTGGAAGATCACTATTGCATGGCACTTTGTGCCAGTAGGCGTCCGCTTCAGTGTAGCCATTGACCTCTACTCCGGAGTAGCCATAGCCCATAGCACATCGATCGATCACCAACTCAGCTAGAGACGACTTGAGCTTGCGGCCGGCGGCAGTGTACGGCCCGACCCATCGAACACTTAACCCCAACCACACACAAGCTTTCTCGAGGATGAAGACGACGACCCTGACCAGCATATGGTCGTCTCGATCGATTAACGGATGCGTGGCGCCGACGCGACCCATTGACATGTGCGGCAACCGGCAGTGACCATTTCCAACTCGCCTCGCAAAAGAGGAAACGTTTGGTCAATGGTCATGTTGAAACGAACAAACAAAAGGGGTGTGGCGTGTGTGTGTTCTTGCTTTTTTTTTCTAAATTTTTTCGCCCTCGAGGTGATGGAACGGCCTTGGGAATCCGTGTGGCTTTCTTGTGCTCGATGATTAGGGGCAGGCGATGGATGGATTCCCAAATCATTTGATTCCTGAAGGCAGGAGAAAAGGGCTCACTCATTGCCCGGATCATCAGACCCACCCGATACGACGATACTCCGTACATGGCCAAGAATTTTCTTCTTTTGCACACGGCTAAGGCACTAAGCTAAGCTGTAAGCACACTGCTGGCCGGTCCTAATTATTGTGAGCCTTGTCTTTTACTGGAGTGCTACATGATGAGCACTGCCAGTCCTACAGTGTTTTGGACTAGAGGCACACAGTGCGGTGCACGGTTCAGCTCAATAATGATGGCCAGTATGTACTTAGTTCAAAAGAAGTGTCAAGTTTATTTTTTTAACAGAAGGTTGTGAAATATCAAAGGTTTTTAAGTACACGTTCATCTTCATATATGGTTAAGGATGGTTTGCATTTGAACAGACGCGTCTTCATATTTCTCAGGTCCTTTGCTGCAAGTCCGGCCTGGGACTCTGAGGTGGGGTGGTGTGGTAGTACATGGCAGCACCTGTCTCAGTGTCTATGAATTCTACTAGTAGCTGATTACATAATATCCAAACAAATTCCATGGTCACAGCAGGCAATAATGCACTGTACACACACACACCTGTACAGGACTAAGCAAGTCCAAGTGGGAGGCTCATCTTGGTCATTGCTCAAGTCCATGCCTGATTAATACAGGCATATACAAACAGAATAAAATATGCCCACATACCCTATTGGGAAGCCTCTTGCATTTTTGCTCAGGGCGTCAGGCCTGCTGGTGATAGCTACAAGCTCATAATCCCAAGCAATAGGGTCAAGGGCATGCAGCACCCTACTGTTGACCATCTACATACTGGTAGTACATGCCATCTTGTACATGCACACAAAGTAGCAGTGGTCCTAGATTGCAAAGTGGTGTGTAGCCATGAGAATTTGAGAAAGGTTAGCGTAGAGGACGACGACAGGGCATAGTGGTGTGTACCATCTCACCAATGGGCCGCATTGCATGCATACGCCCATGTGTGAACTCGTACCGAGAACATTGCGACGTGCAATCGCGAGCAGCTTTTTACTGCACCTGCAACGCACCTTCCAGAATCCAAATGATGGTGCGGATATGATACACACGCACGCAAGTAGATCTTGATCTTGATCCCCTTTTAAACTTTGATCCCTTGTCGTCTCTCGTGAGTCACTCGTCTGTACGTGTAGGGCCGTCTTAACATGTGGATTTATGGGTATACATGGCATGTCCTGCATGGGAACAGAGACCTGGTTTGGATTATCTGCCTGCTGGTTTAACTTAAACCGGTGCGAAAAAACTGTCTGAAATGGGTCGTGCGCGGGTCCGGCCAATCATTCCGACACATGGTAGGACACGCATGGTCTCTCCCTTTGGTCCAAAACCACATGTCCTTCGACCCATTTCCTCCGGCCCTATCTTTCTACCCCTAGGCTCTAGCTAGTACCACCGCGTAGATGTTAGACTGGTCTTCATCTATTAATGTTAAATATTAAGACTAGTTTTAGTGTATAATTTTATAGTATGATTAACGAGAACAGAAACTATATAACTGAGCTGAAAAAAAATTATAGTAATAACTCCTCTCAGTTCAGTCTCATTGTATAGTTTAACTACAAAATTACCTAGACTAGGATTTGTTTGGTTTGAAGGGGTTTGGCTGTGTTTAGTTTCCAAAATCCCACCCAAAATTCCACTATACGAAAAGTCCCGTCACATCATATCAAATCTCTTTTCTTATAGGACAAATCACTATACGAAAAGTCCCGTACACAACGAGACGAATCTTTTGAGCCTAGTTAGATTATTGTAGGACAATAATTACCACAAACAAATGAAAAATGCCAAAGTGTCCGATTTAATCCTATGTGACTTTTCGACCACGTTTTTCACGGGAACTAAACACAGCCAATATAATAAGCCTCAAAATGTGTTTGGTTTATGTGGAGTTCATGACAAATAAACCTCAAAAACACCTCTTTAGGGGCTTATGGGTGTGTTTAGTTCCAAAAAGAGAAGGTCAAAAGTTTAGTGAAAAAGTCACATCGGATACTGTAGCGTACTGTAGCACTTTTCGTTTGTTTGTGGTAAACATTGTCCTACCATGACCTAACTAGGCTCAAAAGATTAGTCTCGTCGTGTACATCAATCGTGTACATCAAAACTATGCAATTAGTTTTTTTATTTATCTACGTTTAATGTTCCATGCATGCGTCGTTTGCTATATTTAATATTTCGAGGTGATGGCGATATAATGGAAAGTTTGAGTTTTTGAGGGAACTAAACAGGGCCTATAAAAGGCTTAACAAAATAAGCCCAAGCCTCTCCAGTTTGTTAAAAAGAGGCTTATTCAGAGGGACTTATAAGGTCCCTCCAAATCAAACAGGACCTAGGTAACTCAGCTAAGACACCATAAAATTCTTCTTTCTCCCATATGCTATGTCAACACATTTAATATTTTGAAAAATCTCTATACTTTACCGTACTGGCTTCACATGCCATGATTACACTCTCTTTTTTGGCACATTAAATCTCCAGACCTAAGATATCTGTTTTTCCATGTCAAATTTATCTGAATTTGCAAGATATACTATACTATATGCCCATTCAATCCGATGCGTGCATGCCAAACTGAACAGTACAGCCTTTGTTCATGCCACATGTTGGGGGTGTTTAGTTCATGAAAGGTGAAAAGTGAAGTGAAAAAGTCACATCAGACACTGTAACACTTTTTGTTTGTTTGTGGTAAACATTGTCCTACCATGACCTAACTAGGCTCCAAAGATTCGTCTCGTCGTGTACATCAAAACCATGCAACTAGTTTTTTTATTTACCCATGTTTAGTACTCAATGCATGAGTAGAGAGATTTGATGTGATAGATAAATAGTGAAGTTTGGAGAGAGAATTTTTGAAAGTTTGATGATTTAACTAGGAACTAAACAGGGCTATTATTGTTGCATGTCACTTCTGCCGATCACAGGATTCACTCGAAAAGGGAAGATTTCGTGCGCACCATTTAAAGAATTCGAAGGCTAGCTGAATGTTCATCCGACCCATCCGTCGATCGCCGGACAGGATGAGACGAGCTGCCTGCCAGACCTGTCGTGCCCAAAGACGACGCTGCCCAGACGCGACGTGAGAGGACGTATGGCCGTATGGGCGTCGCCTCCATCGCTGATCGCTCTCCCCGCCGCTGCTGCCTGAATCCAATCCCTCCACGGCGGATTTATATTTGTTTGATCGAGATAAGGCTTTATTTTATTTAGATGTTGAATTTGAAAGATCCAGAGTATGTATCTGTGTAACACCCAAAATATTCAATTTCAAAATTTTTGGCATTTAATTAATTATTTAATGCTCTCACCTATTTTATAAAGGCTAAATAATAATTTTCTAAAATTTAAAATCAAACATAAGTGATAGAAACATTTATTGTTGCATTCATGCTGCTGCATTTATTTTTGTATTGCTTGTGATTCAAACAAGAATTTAAAAATATTTAAATTCAAATTTGAATCACTTTGGGATAGGACTCAGTTTAGATTTACATAATAAGGGTTTTGAGATTGACTTAGTCTATTCAGTGAATAGGCGGATCGAACTCAAAGCTAGGTGTAAAGCGGTAAGGCATTACGCTGTGGTCAATCTGAAGATATAGAGTAGGTACCGAACCGGAGTCAGAGTGAACAAGCGGTATTTCATTCAGTCAGCTTGGCTTTTCTATAGTTGGCCTTTTTGTCTACCTTCTTGAGTCAATGTCACATTGCTCCATTCCGGTCTTCAGTAAGTCTGTGTTAGGCTTGCCTTGGGAAAAGCTCTTTCTTCGATCCCGTAAACGAGAAATAGTTCATTTCTTACTTTCTTTGTGATGAGCGAGCCGTCAAATAATCGATATTTGTCGTAAATGGGAAGCATCAAAGCCAAGTCTTCAGTCTTATGGTTCTTCGTCCTAATGTTCATCAGCTCCTTTCTTTGGCAGAGAAGGGAGAATGCTTTTCACAAGAACTGTATTACCATATTTTCCTATTTCACTTTTTGGGCTTTTCTGACAGCTTCAAGTTCTCCACCCAATTCCTGATACATATTGGTATTACTGGTACTGCTGTACTTGAATGAATTTTCTAGAAATATGAAAACCAGAACACACAGATGATGCCTAGGGATGAAGGAGACTCGAGATCTTGGCTTTCACCTGGGTACCGTGTAGAGGAGCCTGACGCCAAGGCACGTGGAGGATAAGAAGAAAGAATATGAGGAGCGTAGCCGAGAATCTGAAAGTAAGCCCGCGGCCTTTCGAAAGCCTAGAGTGACAGGAAGAACAGAACCCAATAGCGAGAAGTAGGTACGTACCTCAAGTCAATTCAGTTAAGTAAGGTAGGAAAGACTAGCTAGGATTGAAAATAGTTAAGCAGTCAAAAAAGAGACTTAATGAACTAGCCTATCTGCCAACCTACGAGTCAAGTACGGGATCAGATCTCATAGTTTCATAACTGAATAGGAAGTCGACTTTTCTTTACCACTCTCATCAGCACTGAAGGGTATTGTTCAGAAGAAGAAGAGAAATCGAACAACTGTTACTACTGTACCCTATTTGTTATTCTTCAACTACAACTACCGCGCCCGAAACTGCAACTCCTACTTTGCGTTTCGTTTCTGTCCTTGCAGCTCCTTCATCTTCAACTGTCCCCCCTGAGCCTTTTTCTGGGACTGTGCCTTCCTACCCTATACAGTTGGTCAATAAGCTACCTCCCCTCCTCGATGACGACAGTTACCCGCGGAACTAATAGGAAGAGCTGCTAGAGATAGAGGAATACGAAATGGTTATGCCAATTGTTAGCCATAGTGAAAGTAGGAGAACGAAGCCTTATATTCTCAGCTCAATCCCTTGCTTATTGAAATCCTATGCTTGTTTGAACGCGCTGCTCAATATCCCTTGCTTCTTTGTCGGCGATTTTGCTTGGGGGATCCAAATACATACACGGCTAGTAGAGTTTATGAATGCCCCTAATTCACTTGAATATGTGAAGGAAATGAAATCACTTTTATGCTCTAAGGTCAAGAAGTTTCTTAGCATTTATGCTATGGGGCGGAGCGTTGCTGTTATAATTGAATCTAATTACTAGTTGCTAGTGCCTAGTTGTACCGATTCCTTCAGTTCAACTGTGATCAGTTTATCCGGTGGGAACAGAATTCATAGTTGGACAGCGAAGATAGAATTCATAGTTTGTTGTGAACACGCTTTCGATATCATATAGAATGTATTTTTTTGAGCGCCCTTTCGCTCAAAGAAGCGTGATTCAATGCTGCGCTATTTCCGACAAGAAGGAAAAGATGATCCCACCTCCAGCTTCTGTGACGTCTTAACCTCTTTCTTAGGGAAGTAATGAAGATGGCATCGAATAAGCTCTTTGATCTTGATGCAAGTTTGCAAGTGAAGAAGAATGCTTGAGATTCCAAGTAAGGGCATTCTCTCCATTATGGAGCTAGGCTAGATAGGACTCAGTTTAGATTTACATAATAAGGGTTTTGAGATTGACTTAGTCTATTCAGTGAATAGGCGGATCGAACTCAAAGCTAGGTGTAAAGCGGTAAGGCATTACGCTGTGGTCAATCTGAAGATATAGAGTAGGTACCGAACCGGAGTCAGAGTGAACAAGCGGTATTTCATTCAGTCAGCTTGGCTTTTCAGATGTGTATAAGAGACAGTTGGTAACTCGTTCTA
>OAMR01000039.1:2816648-2895923 GCA_900205405.1 Echinochloa crus-galli
GCGTGTAGTTTTGCGCGTTAGCCCCTGGTGGCTTCTGTTAATTACGTATAGGTCCTCGGTTTTTCACAGATTAGTCCCTGGATCTTAAAAACCTTATAACTTTCTCGTTTTAGCTCCGATTAGAGTGATTCTCGCGCTCACGTGTTCGTAGCTAAGCGTAGATTATTTCTAGCTCCTGTTTTTGTACTGTTTTCACTTTTGGTGTACTGTTCTAATAGAATTAATTTTGTTTGCATGTAATGATTGTTTTGGATGCGTGCGTGTTGATCGTGTCCAGTCGGTGAGCCCGTAGCGTTGGACTTCGAGTACGTTGAGGACGTGCCAGAGCAGGACTCGCAGCAGTAGCCGTACTCCGAGGAAGGCAAGTTATAGCACGGACAATCCTTGCTACCTACTCACTCTTTTAATACACTGTTCATTACATACGCATGTGTCTAATATTGTTTACCTGCAGTATGGAGTCAGCTGGGATAAGAGTTTGCCGTATGCAGAGTTCTCCTACAATAACAGCTACCAGAAGAGTCTGCAGATGGCACCGTTCGAGGCATTGTATGGCAGAGGCAGCTACTGATGTTGTTGTGGGTACGTTTCTTGTTAATTCGACCCCTGCCACTATTCTATTCGATTCTGGAGCTTCGCATGCTTTCATTTCTGCTGCTTTTGTAAAGAAGAATATGCTAGCATTAAAGCCTATGATGAGCGCCATGATAGTGAGCTCGCCAGGGGGTGAGCAGCGGGCCACCCTACGGTGCCCCCATGTCCCCATCATAATAAGGGGGGTAGGGTTCAAGGCGAGCCCAGTAGTGCTGGAGACCCTTGGATTTGATCTGATCTTGGGTATGAGCTGGATGACCAGATATGATGCAGTGATCAGGTGTGCTACGAGGACCATCCAGCTGACAGCAGAGTCCGGTGACAAGGTGGAGTATCAGGCAGCCAGTTCCTCAGAGCAAGGCCAAGCCAATCAAGCTGAAGGGACGACGATTGAAGCTATCAGAGTGGTGAGCCAGTTCTCGGATGTGTTCCCTGACGAGTTGCCAGGTATGCCTCCGGAACGAGATGTTGAATTCATTATTGATCTAAAACCTGGCACTGCACCTATAGCCAAGAGGCCGTATAGGATGGGAGCGAAGGAGCTGGAGCAACTCAAGAAGGAGTTGGACGAATTTTTGGCCAAGGGGTACATTCGTCCGAGTGCTTCGCCATGGGGAGCACCGGTATTGTTCGTCGACAAGAAGTTCTCCCAGTCAGAGTCCCTGTGGGATTGCGGCTACACTTAGAGAGAGTTTATTAGTCTTCCGCTGTCCACGTATTCATTTTTGAAGCACTCTGATGTAATCGCTACTTTATGTTGAGAATTAAGCATTGTACTCTGATTTTTACCATATTTGTTCGCTATATGTGTCTGTGGACTTCCTGGGCACACATATGGCCACATTCGGGTTTTGTGTAAATCCGGGTGTGACAATCTGTGAAAGTTTATTTAAAAATTAATTAATTAGATTCAAAATATTCGTCTCATAAAACATAATAAAACTGTACAATTAGTTTTTAATTTCATATATACATTTAGTATCCCATATATGTTATGATATTTTGATGTATGTTATGATATTTTGATGTGATGCAGAATTTTTTTTTACATAGCAAATTTACCACTTGCTCTTAGGATCTAAACAAGCCTCAATTCATCGCGTTAAATTCATCTGGCTCCAGGCAGTTGGGATTCCTCGGCTACAATAACTTTTGGCGATGAGCAGCGAGCGGTGAAACTGATCGAATCCATCCACCGCTGGCCGCCGCATCAATTCGGAACAGTGTTCGTCCGGCGGCAGGAACAGTATCCGGGGCGAGGAACCTGGCGTCATCATAAAACGAGAGGTGGATTAGGATGAAAAGACTTGGATTAATGAATAAATTGACGGCAGATGGATGGGTGAACGAAAAACTATCTACTAGCTACAGGCTATAGTGGTAGGGAGGTACTAGCCTACTATAGCAGCAGCTACTTTGCCATTGCCCTCACTTTGCTGCAAAACTTTTACGGATATGTACAGTAAAAGGGTGCTCCAAGTGGTTCATTTCATCCGTGAGGCTGCTAACACTGGTCACTCTCTACACCACTCTCTAAAACAGAATATTCTGTCCTGGTCATCGAGATTCCACACTCTATATCACTTTCTTCCACACTCGTCGAATCTCTATCTCCAATCTCTATACCAACTACCACCACATGAGACCCACCAATACAAATTTTTTAAACCTCTTCTCTCTCCTCTCCACCCCTGCTCCCTCTCTCTCTTCCCCTCGCCGGCGCGGCGCGCCGCCCCGCCCCCACCTCCCTCCCCCTCCCGGCGAGGCGAGGGCGCGCGGAGGCGGAGCTAGGTGATGCTTGGTTTGGTTAGTGTTAACGGTACAGGTCGTTGGATAGATGTTATATTAGCCGGCTAGTTGTTACCTAAAATTAACCGAAGTTTCTTGAGTAAGAACTAAAATTAGCTAGATAACTTTAGATTGTTGTGACCTAAACGGACAAACTAGTACTACTGTACCTACTATTTTACACCGTGTTTAGTTCCCAACTTAGGAAGCCAAAGTTAACATTTTGCTATTAATGCGTCACTGTAGCATTTCGTTTGTATTTTTAAATAATATTGATTAATTAGGTTTAAATTGTTCGTCTCATAGAGTACAACAAAACTGTGTAATTAGTTTTTGATTCCATCTACATTTAGTACTACATGCATGTGCCGATATTTTGATGTGGTGGGAATCTTTTTTTTTATAATAGTAGAATTTAGGACCAAATTTTGGGAAGTAAACAAGGTCTTAGGATAAAATCGCATACAATTATACAACAGGGGGATGAATTAGTACACACACTACATCGTGTATAAGTTTGCTCTAAGGACACTGATGTATCCTAAGAGGAAGGAGTACGTGTGTATTTATATTTATTTTTTGACAAACTACTACTCTTTATAATTTACAGCTGAAACTTATTTTATATTTATTTTAAACTGCAAAAGTGAATTAATTAAGTAGCCTTTGGGCCGCACCGCGTGCAATACGATGCCTCTCCTCTGCCGCTCTGCCTCTAACTACGGAAGCAGTTTGTCTGATCTGATTCCCTGCCACAAAGAAACCATGCACATGTTGTGTGGTGCCCAACCGAGGACAATGCAGGCCCTGGGTGATGAACTTCTAGCTGCAGCCCGGCCAGGACCGCATGATAAAGTGCAACATCGTACCACCATATAATGATGCAGTGTCTAATTAACCTTCAGCTTCAACAAATGACGCATGATGTGGTGCATTATATATGGTCTTCCAGGAGAACTCGTCTCATTCAACTACTTCTTAATTTCTTTCCTTCTTGATATTTTTGGATTTTACTGTATGACCAGTATATTAGAGCGTAATGATATTTCACATTGACTTTTTTTTAACACTATCATTTATTCTCTCGGCTCCAAATTGTAAGTCATTCTAGTTTTATCTTAAATCAAAACTCTCTAACTTTCATCAAATTTATATAAAATATGAAAACATTTACATTATCATAATACTTTCATTTGATACATCATATAATATATATATATATATTGGTCATATTTATTTTATGTTATAGATGTTAATTTATTTTTTCTAAAAACTGATTGATACTTGGTTGGTGCACGATGTGTCATGGCCAAACGAGTAAATTGTGCAGTTAATCGGAAATGTCATTCAAGATATATGCAAAGTAGAGCAGATTAAATTAGGGAAGCAATTTATACTTACTTCATTGGAGTGATGTTTAATGTAGCGTCTATAGATGAGATCATATATGAGTTTTATTTAGATGAAGCCATGTATTCATTGTTTCCAAGATAACCTTGTCTCTTGATGAATGTAGTTTAGGGAAAAGAAAAAAAAACTATAGGTTGTCCGAGGCTATCTGAACTACTGCGTGAACTAATGCCCTCTAATTGTTTATGCGATATTCTTGAAAACATAAACATAAATTATTTCACTAACAATGGCCTAATTATCTTCCAGTTGGGACTACCCTAAGGAAAGAGAGCTACTACCCAATACTAATCTACTATAAGTATAATCTTAGAAGCATATATAGAATTTAATGCCCTTATTAAAAATGAATCCATACTAAGAAAGGAGCATGTATGTTGTAGGTAGTCTTTTAGAGGAGCACCATCTATAAAACCGAAGAATAATTATTAGCGAGTTTATTACATTGGAGATGCCCTCACGTCTCTTGCTCGCGCGGGGTGGTGCATATGGTGGACAAGATTCAAGTATGTAGTGATTAATGCACGAAAGAGACTAAAATATATTTTTTACGCGAGACAGGTACTAATACATCGCTAACAGACAGCACATGACACGTTGCCATCAGTAGCAGCTGGTATCACGGGAAAAATGGCGACGCTGACGTGTGAAGAAAAAATCATACACACTGCTACTGCTAATGCATGCAAGTTTCAACATCACGGATCCAATCCCCCAATAACTCTTCTCGCCTCATCCAGGACGACGCAGCGTCGATGACGCCCGAAGAACCAAATGCGTACGTCCATGTCGAAATCTCCCCTCCCGAAAGCTACCATGCATCCCACACGTTACACGCACCCAATCTGCCACGCACGCTTATTATCAAACCCTGCACGCCACACTAAAATCCGAACGCCGTGATTTCATGACGAAAATCAAACAAGATGATCGACCTATTCGTCAGGTTGATAGTGGGTGCTGATTTGTGCTGAAAGAAAAATATAAATAATTGTTAACTGATTTGTATTAAGAAAAAAATACTGTTGATAAATCTACCGAACATGTATGTATATATATATATATATATATATATATATAGGCCAGCGCTATTCCATACCCAGGGTACGAAATATTATTCCATACCCGAGCGGCCAGCATCCGAGGCGCGCCGCGCCCGCGCCCCGGTTCCACCCACGCGAGGATGTGCTTCCCGGTTTTTATTTGGCGGCTCAGAAAGCACGAGGTTTAATCTGGACCATCGTGAGGCGCGCCATCGTGAGCCGCATGCTAGACGTCCCCACCGTCTGGTTTTTCTTTCAGTTTCTTTTCAGGTTTTTTTTGGATCCAGTTCAGCCGATTCTTTTCCTGGCGATTTTTTTTCTACGCCAACAACGGTTACGTGGCCGTGAGAGTTTCTGTGTCCGTCTTTTTTTTCTGTCCTTTTGTTTATTTTTCCGTCTTTTTGTTTCTGTCAAGAGCAGGCTGCTTTGGCAGGTTGTTTCCGTTAAGAATGCAATTACTCCTCTAGGCCATACTAAAATATATTTAAATACTCTATCACAATGAGCACACTTTATTGAAACCAACGTACAAATAGAACATTATATAGAAGAAAAAAACGTCTGAGGCAAAGCTTGTAGTAACAGTAGCAAATAGTGCATAGAGAATGAGTCAAATTTCACTCCAACCTATGATTTTGTTTCCAATTATTTATGAATAGAATAATAATTATTCTATAGTGAGCTCCTCACAACAGACCATTTCTGATTTTTGGCAAATACTATCCTTGAACTGATCGGACCTGGATTAGTAACCGAACTCCACCTATATATAAGTATATCATTAAAATTGCACAATAGCTGGATCACGTAGAGATTATTACAAGGAGTAAAAAAACCAGCTGGCCAAAGGCTGCACTTGCAGAACGCCAAAACTTATGATTCTTGCATGTAGAACTCTAACCATGGATCCCTCCGAGTTTTCTTGATGTTTGGCGAAAATATCTTCCCTGCAACAGTTCAAATCAACTGTGTTGACTCAACGCCACAAAGCAGAATTGCATCCGAGTATTACATGATGAAATGAACTTATGAAATGAACTTTTGGTTGACAGTGTGTACTGCTCATGCCATATTCTTTGTTATTCACTTGCACAGGGCCCTTGCCTGCCAGAATAAATACTGATCAGGACAAAACTCAATGGTCATTTAGTAGCCAACACATTGTAAAAACAAAACTCCACATTCTGCAAGATCACTAAAAAACATTGTTAAATAAAGGCATTGAGGACAGGCGCATGGTAAACTGGATGATTGAATGCAGAGCATAACTATATGGACCTTTTTCTTCAAATTATAAATTTGATCCCGCACTTAAACTACTACGTACGATGGTGACAGCAAATATGGGATCATAGTAAGAGGATTTCAGCTACTTGAACACTGATTAAGACAAAAAAAATCAGATTTGGCCAAAAAGCATAAGGATTCAATGAGCTCCAATGCTGAGCAAAACAGATTTTAGGAACATTCAAACAATTAAGCAACAAAAGCAACCGAGAACAGATAGGGCAAATATTGACGATCTGCTGCTTTACAGGAACACACTAACGCTGAGATTAGTGAAAGGACAAGACAATACCAAACAAAAAACCCCAGCGGTCCTTCAGATTCTACGCAAGTGCACTGTGGCCGATGTGCACTGTTTGTACTGAGCAGAACTTGTACTAGGAAATATTCATAAAAATTCGAATAGCAACACAAAGCAACTATTATCCCCCTCAGGTATGTCTCTCATTAGTTCCATGTTCAAATATAGAAAACAGAAGAAATACATGGATCCATGACACTCATAGTCTAGGTGGTCAGAATATGTGTAGACATTTCAGTGCAGTGGCTAAATGCATAATTCAGTGAAGGTCGTGCTTGCGTTGCCTTTGAAACCACATAGTGACGCATCTCAAAGATTCAAGAGGATATGAACTTAGTTCACTAGAAAAACACTAAAATATGGGAAAAGGACTGCTAAATTAGTAAATATTATGATTTAAAATCTGAAATAGAACATATGGTAAGCTCACCCGAAATTACGTAGAGCTAGCTCTCAATCCCAGTGCACTTGTTCATCCAAATTCAGTTAACATGAAAATAGCATAGATAAAAATGAAGTGGGTAAGAGAGAAAATGTATTTTTGCAACAAATGAGAGAACCAACAGAAATTAAACTATTATTTAAGCAGGCAAACACAAAATTGTTAACGTTTGCCAAATAACCTTAATGATTTTATCAGGACCCCATGTATATGCAACTAAGTTTCGAGCTAGTCAAATACAAGAGTGAAATTAAATTGGGCAAGTTTCATGTCATTATGCCATCTGAAATTAATTCCAATGCCAAAGGAAGATAATAATGCAATACTAAGGACCTATTCTGCAATACACAAAATAATCCTTCATTTGCATTCTATCCACAAATCCCATGCTAAAGGAGTACTCTGTCAACTAGATAAAAACTTATGCATCATGGAAATAGTAAGGACCAGATCAGCTACACAACACAATCAGATTTAGCCAAAAAGCATATGCAACAAGCAATCCACCGCTGCGTAATCCGAAATTCAGGAAGATTCAAAAAATTAAGCAACAGAAGCAACTGAGAAGGGATAAGAACAGCATCATGACTAGGAGAGGATCGTCACTTGCAACCATCTGAGCAGCCCAGTGCCACTGACCTCTTTTAGTAGAGCTTGTCTGCTTACAGCCTTCATACCCGCCATTCTGCGTCCTCATCTCCATGGTCCTGGCACCAGCAAGGCTGCAACGGCGTCTGGATTCAAAAGAAAAAATTTAGGTCTGCACTCTGCACCAATGAATATTTCCAAGATTCAAGAAACAACAGCTATGGCTTTGAATATGGTGCATTTGCTAAAGACGAGCTGTAATACATTGGCATGATGCATAGCACTTGGAGATCAGTAGCAATTGTTTCGATATGAAATTATGAACACAAGCTAGCTACACTAGGCAATTAGGAACATAGGATTAGATGTTGGAGTCCTCCCTCAATAACCAAATTGATGCAAAAATCAAATTTCAAAACCTACAGGCTGGACTTACCTCTCCCATAGAATACAAGGCCAGGTTGCAGGACCAGGGGTAGAGGTGCGCCAGTTTCAAGAGATGAGTCTGTGTTGACGTGTTGTGAACAAGAGAGTCGTAGTTCTCGACTTCTGGTCATTGCCTCATTGCCATGACATTCTGATTCGTGCAGTTTCTTCTCCATTGCTTTGTCATACAGATAAGCTGCTCAAGATATCCATGGAAACATCTAGCTTGGACGTATAAGGTGCTGCAAGTTGCCCAAGCTGCAAGCTGCATCATCTCATCTCATCATCTGGAAGAAGCCCGTGTTGGGGGCGTCCGGACGGCGACGTCTCCGGCTCAGCACGAGAGTGATGCTCCATATCATGGCGATCACGACCCGGAGATATCGATGGGTTAGGTTCCCCTTCCCTGAGCTAGCTTGTGTCCACGTACACGAGCGTGACAGGTAGCCTTCGTCTGCTGCGATATCCGGATACGTGCGTTGCGAGACACCCATTTTCGTGGCCGGCAATTAGCCTCTGGTTGTCTGAAGTCTGAACGTTGTATATATATATATATATAGATGTATATCCGCCGTTTTCCTCTCCCAGCAGTGATAAAGCACGAAGGATATACTAAATCGTAACATTCGTGCGAGAGGATTTTCACTCAGGTACGTGCCCGTCCGTGTCAGGCCGTGTACTCGCTCCGTCCCAAAATATTTGTACTTTTTGACTTTTACCGATCATATTTGACCATTCGTCTTATTTAAAAGAATTGTGAAAATGTAAAAATAATTATGATATACTTAAAATAATTATGATATACTTAAAGTATGATGATAAAACATATCATAACAAAATAAATAATTTTTTTATAATTTTTTCAAATAAGACGAATAGTCAAACGTGAAACGTCGTAGTCAAAAGGTGCAAATATTTTGGGACGGAGGGAGTACGTACCATCAGCGCACTGCTCCTGCACCTCCGACCCGTCCATCTCCATCCATCCATCCATCACCTGCACGAACGACATGGGCGGCCGGATCCGATCGCCCTGTTGCTGAGCTCAGAGGCCGGCCGGGAAGATCTCGGTCGCGTCAAACCCTTTCCTCTCTCGAAGGCCGCGCGCGGTGGCGGTGGCGGTGGTTGGACGCGACGCGAGCACGGACGGGAGCGCGCCGGCCGGCCGGTGACGACAAGACGGGGAGGCACGCTCCGGTCCGGTCAAACAGGCCGGCGGCCGTTTGCTTGCGCTGGGCAGACGCTGGCGAGGTCTCGTCAAGCTTTGATGGCGATGTGATCGGTCGCGGCAGCGGGGCGGGCGAGTCGCCGGCGTCCGCGTGGGAGTGGGTCCCGCCCGGTGTCGCTCGGCGCCCCGACATGGCCTGCAGAGGGAGCTGCAGGCAATGACCGTCCTGCCCCTGCCGCCCTGCTCGTATTAACGGCCGCTGCCATGGCACTTGCTCTGAGTTTATATACATATATACATACATCTACTGACCGTATACGAGCTTGTGGTACGTATACGTGTACGTACGTGTTTCCGGCGGCCGATGCGACTGGGGTTGAATTCCGACCGGGTGGGGCCCGGGGGCCAGCGAGGCGGTAATAATCGTGCACACGAGGGGTGTCCTGGGGTAGGTGTAGGTGAATGAGTGAGTGACATGGAAGCCGCGACGTGCCACGTCCCGTCATGGGCTCCACCTGGCGGTTCCCAGCGTCACGCGCCCGCGTTTCACGGATCTTGAATGCCACCGTTAATTAGCTTGGCACGCACCCGGCCACCCGGGGTTTGAGTCTGACCCACCACGGCACCACACACAACACAAACATGCGTCGACGGCTTACCTAAACCTATTGTTTTTGACCGGATACCTAAACCTATTGTTAGTGTCGGCTTACTGTATGGCCGTGGCGTACGTGCATGCTGCAACCAAAGCAGCAAGACATTACGTCTGGACACAGAGTTTAGAGTGTCTCCCCAATTGTATATACTCGTAATAGCTACTAGGTACGTGCCACAAACTCCTCAGAGAAAAGCGATTTGTTGTGATAGTTATACAGTGAAGTTTGGAGAGAGAATTTTGAAAAGTTTAATAATTTAATGGAAACTAAACACAGTCAAAATGTAAGTATTGCTTCTCTTTCTTCTCAGCACAGAATCTACTGTCGAAGACACAGGTAACCAGATGTGTCTGAACGCAGGCGAAGTCATGCATGCATAGCCATGGGCGCACCGGAGTAAATGAAGTGCAGTCCGGTGACTGCCACCATCACCGATGGCGCGCAGCAGAGCTAAGCAGAGATGATCAGACTTCAGACATGCATGGTCCAATGTTTTTTACCCGTGAATTATTACTACCTCGTTCATCCATTTATCAGTCGCGAGCGAGCTTCTGAGCGCTGGGTGAGCAGCAGAGGCCGGCAGTTGCTGGTCAGTGTCGATCTGGTGGATCATTATCACTCTCGATGGTCCATTAGTTAGCTTTTACTTAGCAGTAGTATAGCACACTAAACAAGGCCCTGGTGTTTAGCTCTAGTACTTTCCTGCTAAATTTGTCCTGGATCTCTCGGGGCCTGCTCGCTGGTACTGTGGTACTCCTGTTACAATTACCCAGTTCTTTCTTAGCGGCCTTTTTTTTCTGGAAAAAAATGTTTTTCTGTGCACTCCCTGCTTTTCCGGTCTTTCTTTTGTTGGCAGGAAAACACATTACAACTGTTGTTTTCAGTGTCTTGTCGAATCAGCAAGTGGCCATCTTTGTCATGACAAAGTTCAGCTCATTTGGAGCACGGAATATATATATTTTTTGCTTTTTTTTATTGTCGATGGGTGTCAAATATATTGTTTTCTTGTGTTACATGTCTATATATAAACCTTGTCTAGGCCAACAAGCCTGGAAACGGAATATATAAAACTAGTAGGAAATAATCAGTTGCCTCGTATACCTTTACATATACAGTATGCCAAACGTGGCCCTTACTCGGCCTTACGAGCAAATACATTCAGTAATGCATATATATAGAGCTTGTTTTAATTTGTTGTGGGGCCTGCGCCTCCCAGATTCCAATTGCTTTGCCACCTTCGTCCATCACAGTCACCACCTTATCTCCAGATATCCTCATAACTCTAGTTTGAAAAAGGATATCTTTAATCTCACATACAAATTAAACCTCCCCAATGAACAAAAAAAAAAACAAACAAGGCCACAAACTTTTGTTAGTTCTTTTGGGAGAAAAGCAAGTAAGTAGAAAGAAAGCTTGCAACAAGTTGTGCGTCCATGAATGAATGCAAGCTTTTTTCGTTCCAACAGTATAAGGTGCTGCAAGTTGCCCAAGCTGCAAGCTGCATCATCTCATCTCATCATCTGGAAGAAGCCCGTGTTGGGGGCGTCCGGACGGCGACGTCTCCGGCTCAGCACGAGAGTGATGCTCCATATCATGGCGATCACGACCCGGAGATATCGATGGGTTAGGTTCCCCTTCCCTGAGCTAGCTTGTGTCCACGTACACGAGCGTGACAGGTAGCCTTCGTCTGCTGCGATATCCGGATACGTGCGTTGCGAGACACCCATTTTCGTGGCCGGCAATTAGCCTCTGGTTGTCTGAAGTCTGAACGTTGTACGGTGAGTGATGGATATATTATTTGCTGTTGTGCACTGTTGGCAGGCACAGGTCTCTCGGGTCCTCTACCTTTACGACGAAAGGCACGTGCGTGCGTGCGACTATTTGTCTTTCTTTGGGTCGAGGGAACACCAAGGGCCGGTCGCCACACGCGCCTGATAGATGATTTATTTGATCAACTTACTGTTCATCAGCTCCAATCATTGGTGGCTGCTATGATATGCATGGCGCCATCATCTGATCTGACTCAGCCTAATAATCTGCCTCAGCAAATCGGAGAGATCGTCGAGCTGGATATCTCGATCAAACCCTAGAATTAAACAAGATACCCTACGGCCTGACTTTCAGGTGCAGCAGACATATCACAGACGATAGATACACCACACACATGCCTTTGCCTTGCCAACGCGTCATCAGAGCGTACGTGACGACGCCGGCGATGATCCTGCGGCTGCCGCCGTAGTGGAGGGGTTGGCCGGGGGAAGGGAGGAAGAAGATTAGGATAAGCAGGCAGGGGTCATGTCTCGAATCATGGAGGCAGATCGCGGTGTCTAATCGCCGCTAAAAAAAATACGGCGGGGATCGGAGCCGGATGGCCGTGGTGCGGCCACATCGCCGGCGGCATAAACAATTGCCGGGGGATGGGACGGGAGAGGTGGCGGTTCGGTGGCCGGTATCCGCGTATCTTTTGGTTGCATTGGATCTGTTTGCTGTGGGTGTTGGAGGACTTGGAGAGTTGGAGTGGAGCGCCAGGGAGGGGCCTTACCTTGCCTCGCCTGCCTTTTTGTTTCCTAGTTGTGCTGCAAACCATGAAACATGGATGAGGGATGCCTCGATCATATGGGTATTTTTTTTAAGCAAGGATGCTCCTCAAGTTTCGAGATGGCGCTGGATTTTTCTAACTGTAATTGGGAAGATGATAACGTATAAAATCATGCACACGAGAAAAAGACAGAAAGTTTCCGGATCCGTTGCATTTGTTTATATACCCATTTGGAGCATAAAGAAAACACGAAAAGATACCAGCCACACGTATACACCTCCTAGTCGTGTTAGAGGTTACTTGATATAGAAGGCCTCGCACCCGGTTTCCTATGCGTGTGTAGTTTTTTTATTATTGGCTTTGGCGTAGAGTCTATCTATAACTAAAATCCTCGTAACAGGCGCTTGGTTCAACTTTTTATATTTGGTTTTGTGTCAAAACAAAGACGTGTTTTGAGCTCAGTCTTACTTGGTGGCCCACGTAACGGTGGCCCAAGGCTTTTTGCCTTCACTGACCATGGCCTACGGAAAACTTTCTTTGGGCCCATAATCTATGTCATTTCTCCTTGCGGTTATTGGGCCATGAGCCATTTCAGCCCACCGACACGACAAAAGGCAGCTCAAGAACTGGGAAGAGGATTCCTTTTCAACCTTTCAGCAAAGTGAGTAACAACTGCTCCAAAAAAACAAACAAAGTAACCTCAGTTAACCCATGCCAAGATGAATGCCATAATGACGGCCTAATTAACGCATGAAACTCTACTCCACCACCTGATCACCCAAACGAGCGTTAGCTAACCATTCCTCCTATATATCTCAAATTTCTTCACAGGAACTATTCAAAGAGAGTATCAGTGTGTCCCATACTCCCATCAGCAAGTTCGCCGCTGCATCATTAGAGTTCAGAGCAGCACCGGTAACCGGTTACGGCACTGAATTTGTACGGACCTTCCAATGGCCCGTGCCGGTAGCAGCGCCGCAGCTACAGCCGCCGCTATCCTTGCCGCCGTCCTGATGGCGGCGGCGCTTCCGCCGCCGGCGGCCGGCGCAGATGAGTTCACGGAGGACCAGCTTATCGATGCTTTCGCAGGTGATAGCGTCGCGTGGCCGGCGTCCGAGTCCGACAGCCCCCCGCCGTCACCGTCAGGCCTGGACGGCGAGCTCATCGATGTCGTCGCCGACGTGTTCCTCGACGCCGACGACGCGGCCGCGCCGAGCCACGAGCCGCCGCTATCCGTCTCCCCGAGCGGGTTGATCACCGCCGAGCGGCGCGCTGGGCGCGTGATCCTGCCCTGAAGACGCGCGCGTGCGTTGAGAGATTGAGGGTTGCGCGTGGACCAAATGTAGCTCGGGACACAGCATGGTATGAAAGGATTTTTATATATGTATACGTTGAGAGTGATGCAATAAAATCTTTCTGTTCTCGTACTTTGTGCGCCAGTTTCAAGAGATGAGTCTGTGTTGACGTGTTGTGAACAAGAGAGTCGTAGTTCTCGACTTCTGGTCATTGCCTCATTGCCATGACATTCTGATTCGTGCAGTTTCTTCTCCATTGCTTTGTCATACAGATAAGCTGCTCAAGATATCCATGGAAACATCTAGCTTGGACGCTTAATTACGAGATGGCACCGGTCTTTACGTTACATCATTACATGTTCAAAATATACTCAAGACAGAGAAGGCCTAAAGTAACTCAAACCATGAAATGATTTTTGTAATTCAGATCTTGATATTCAATCTATGCACAAACATGATTAACTATGTCGCGACATAGGAACTCTCAATTTAGCTTTATTTCAAGTAATAAACTAAATCCTCCTCCTACATAATTATTTAGAGCTTTCTAACAGCTGATTTTGGTCAATATGTAACTATATATCTAATTAATATGAGCATTATATCTTAAGGATGCCTAAAAAGTACATTTTCAGAGCCCCTAAACTGTATATGTTAACGTAGCTCAAACTAGGCACATTTTTTTTTTCATTCTAGGTTGGTTGGTGTCGAAGAAATTTTTTTAGCCACTACTAATTTGTTCCCAGTGCTTTTCAAAAATAAAAATTTGTTCCCAGTATCAAAAAATTAAGGTGCCCAACTCAACAATATTATCGGCCCCTCACTCCGTTCAGTACTTCAGTGCACCAGCCCATGCAGAATACTTTCTTTCGGCTCATAGTCGATTCCATCTCCCCGCTGTTTATTTTATATAATGGGCCATCCTCCATTTAAGCCCATCAACATGGCAAAACGTAGTGCGAAAAACAGAAATGATCCTCCTTTCGAACTCTCAGTAACCCCCATGATAATCAGTTAATCCTCTCAAACAAGAACACCATAATGACGGCATGAACCGCATGAAACTCCATACCACCTCGAACAAGCGTTCGTCAATCTCGGCTCCTATAAATTAGCGACTGGACAGAGAACCACGCGTTCCTGTTCCTGCACTTTTCAGTTTTCACATATCGATCCCTTTAAGCAAACAAATATCCAATGGCCGGTGCCATATGAACGCCGCAACCACGGCCGCCGTCCTCGGTCCTCGCTGCCACCCTGATGGCCGCGGCTTTCCCACCTCCGGCGCCGCCGCATTTTTCCATTGAACGGAGGACCTTCCGGATGGTAGGTGGTTGGTGTTCCTGGTGTCCGAAGTGGCGGAGCTACATGTACTTGTAGCTGTCAGCTGACAACGACAAAATTTTACAAACTCTATGGCTGTGTTTAGTTCCCAAAAACTCCTCAAAATTCCCTCTCCAAACTTCACTATTTACCTATCAAATCAAATCACATCAAATCTCTCTTCATGCAGGGGCGGAGCCAGGACCCGGGCTGGGGGTGCTGCAGCCTGGGTCCTAGGCAGGCAATCCCTTACACAATAATAAAAGTCACCAAGCTAATTGATGAATTTGTGGAAACTCAACTAAGAAAATAGAGGACCCAACAGTCATATGGTAAGGCACTTCACAAAATTTACGTGTTAGCTTGTTGTCTTCTTGAGATACATCCTTGTGTATGGACCCCGATCAAAGTATTCACTAATTTAGCCCAGGTCCAAACCAGTTTCTGGCTCCGCCACTGTCTTCATGCATGGAGCACTAAACGTGGGTAAATGAAAAAACTAGTTACATGGTTTTGATGTACACGACGAGACGAATTTTTTGAGCCTAGTTAGGTCATGATAGGACAATGTTTACCACGAACAAATGAAAAGTGCTACAGTGCGCTACAGTGTTCTATGCGGCTTTTTCACCCCTTTCTTCCCTCTCTTTTTTGGAACTGAACACAGCCTATATAAATTTAGTGTTTACTAGTAGGTTTAGTTAGATGTTCAATGAAGATGACTCCGGTAACTTAAAGATGACCTCGGTCACTCCGGCAGCTGGCTCCGCCCTCCGAGAGACCTGCCCAGTTGAGCCCGGACGTCAGGCTCATTGACGCCTCCGAGGCTCCGATCGACAAATTCTCCGTTGCGGCCGCACCGAGCGAGACGCCGTCGCCACCGCCGGCCGCCTCCGGGAGCGGGTTCGTCACCGGCGCGCGGCCACGCAGGGCCGGGGGTACTGCCCTGAAGACGGCGTGTATTGGCAGAAACCGGCGTGGACGGCGACGGCGAGTTCATCGAAGTTGTCACGTCGCCGACGTGTTACACGACGCCGATATATCAAACTCTGCTGCGCCAGTTTTAAGAGATGAGTCTGTGTTGTGACCAAGAGTCTTAGTTCTCGACTTTTGGTCAGTGTCGTAGCATTCTCATTCGTGCATTACTGCAGTTCTTTTCCATGACTTTATTATCATAAACACCAACAAAATAAATTAGTCATAGACAGCCATTAACTCATCTTCAAAACAAATTATTGGTACCACCATAAGTGCATTTTATACTTGGAGGACTTATTCATAATAATTGAGTGGTATATGGATGTTTTTATGTAGTGGGAAGGTTGAGTAAATTGCCTGAAAGCATTTTTGACAAGTTAATAAGCATAAAACACAACCTTTCTCATGATCTCTAGGTCAAGTATCAAACATTTGCACGAGTAGACATTCTTGTTCTTCACAAGCTATTTTTGTGAAACTCTATGTTGAAGTCTGAGACAAACTTTTAATATGTTTGTATCTCATTGGCACACAAATGTCATATACATAAATATCTTGTTGACCTCTATCAAAAATTACTTGAGAAAAAAAGACAAAATATTGAGATAAACTTTGCAGGTGGTAGCGGTGATAATATTTTTTGTGTTACAAATATTGAAGAGTATGGTCTCAACGATGCAAAACATCTAGATGTTTCTGATTTCTTCACAAAAGAAAAAAAACCATCTAGTTGTTACTTTTTCCTCGTGTGAATAAATATGATGCAACATCATATTGCATCTTATAAAAACATTAAATACATTAAATATCTTTTGTATGTTGAAATCTCTTTGTCATACACTTTACTAGATAGTAAATTCTTTTCAATATATAATAACATTTATTGCACACTTTTTAGAGAATGGCTAAACCATTGCCTCAAGAGCTTGCAAAAAAAGAATATGTATTATAGATAGTAGAAAAACAATACAATAGTGAAGAATAATATGCATTTCTTCTATCTTATATTTTAAGGTGCATTTGTTCATACTATATATAGAAGTTCTAAATTGATAGAGTGGTTAGTAAAAAACACAGTAATGTTACCTTATGAAATAAAGGTAAACATAAATAAGATAATCTATTCCCCCAAAAAATAAAGTAATTTTTTGATCTTTAAATAATATATGCCGAAATAGTTATCATATTGAGACAATGTGTCAGAATAATACGGAGTATCTCAAGAGTACAAATATATTATCGGAAAAAACGAGAGTGGTATGCATATAGTCTAGCGTATATTTCAATCATAAAGACTTATAAATCAAATTTAAAACATGTTTAGAGAAATCAATAGAATATTTTTTTAATTACACATATTATCATTTCTTCATTTTGTTGATTTTAAAAATAGAGTTCATGATTTTTTTATAACGTTGAGCAGAAAGTAAAGAAATAAACTAGTATGCACAGAGAGCAGCTCATGCTACTGAAAAATAACAAGATCAATGAACAATTCATTTTGTTATAATCTGTAATGTACTCCACTTTTGTAGATAAAATCAAAAGAATGGGAAAAAGAAAGTAGCTTATACACAAAATATTTTTTTTTGAGATTTGGAGTATAATTGTGATTAATAACCTATATCATGGTATTAAGTACTTTGATATATTTGTGTACATCTTTTTAATGAGTTTTAACATTGTGTTTACTCAAATAACATGATTTTCACTATTATAAATACCATTTGGGGTGCCGTCTTACTTTTCTTGTGTTCCCGTGATTGCCATTGTCTTGCTAGCACAAATGCTCCATATTTGTTCTTGCGGTCGACATAAGTGTGCAAAAATTACCTACACAAGCACGATGTTTTATGTAATAATGTTTTTGTTTAGTGTTAGGACTCACTCTATTTTTTTTTCTAAAATTGTGTTTGTTGAATTGTGTTTCTGATTTATTAATTGCATCCTAGTGGCTCCATTGTTGATTTATTAGTATATTTTACATTATTTTGGATCACTGACATTTCATGTATGTAGAATCCATTTCCTTGAGTTGAGTTCATGCATGTCGTCAATATTGCAATTGATGATATGAGTTTTGTAAAATTGGTCATTAACACAAATAGATATCTGACAAACTAATTGGAAGATGCCAATGTTTTTATCTGAGTTACTTGCTTTCCATAATAACATGTTTGTTAGTTGGCGAACAATGTGTGTTAAGATTAAACTATACCAAATAGTGCAACGTAAAATCACATAAATCATCCATAAATCTGGTCAAGCTTAATATTACTTCCCATAAATACTTTTTTAAAAAAATATCCACCTATCTACTCAATGTTACTGCAGATACCTATCTAGTATGCGCAAACTTGACTGAATCAAATCTATTTTGCCAAAACAGAGCCATAAAATTTTAAGATAGCACAACCAAGCTAGCCCAAGTGCTTGTATTTGGCTCTTTTTACCATTTTGTATTGAAATTGTACAAATCATTTTTAGACAAAAGTTAAGCAATAAAAATATCAAGATTATACTACTAAAAGTATCTAACTTCTACAAAACACACATTGATAGCGTAATTGTTTAAAACATATTGAATCGGTTAAGTTTACTCTTACTAGATGGGTACTTGCAATATAATCTGAGTAGGTGGGTGCATATTTGACACAACGAGGGGCAATGTAAAAGTTAAATTGGCTTATCTAAGTTTTACACAATTTATCATAATGCAATCTCTTAATTTATTAAAAAACATATTGTAATATCAAAATAATCCGTACTGCAACTGAAAAAAATGGAGTCTTATCTATATATACTCGCTCCATTTTAAATTATAGTCCGTTTGATTTTTTACTCTAAGTTTGACCGCTCGTCTTATTTAAAATTTTCTGCAAATTATCATATTTTTGTGGTGGCTTGCTTTATTAACAATATTCTTTAAAATAATTTAAATTTAACTATATTTACATAAACTTTTTGAATTAGACAAGCGGTCAAATTTATAGTGAAAAAGTCAAATGAACTATAATTTGAAATGGAGGTAGTATAAAATAAACTCATTAAGTATTTTATCCCTTAAATAAACTTCAAAAAGTGTGTGGTTCTCACGTGCTACAGCCCGGTAACACCTAAACAGGTCTTAACAATCTTTATTAACCGTATATACTCTGTCATTTCCATCACCCAGGCACTTGCCTACCTGCTCGTACATGGATCCAGTTCAGTAGTCCCTCCGTCTGTCGCCGGCGGCGGGATTCGCCCACCTGAGCACGAACCACAGGATGTCGGCGATCGCGCTGCTGCCTCCCTCCCAGCTCCGGCCGCCGCCGGGAACCGCAGGCGGGACGACGTGCCTCGACGGCGACACGGCCTCCGCCGCCACCAGCTGGGGCGCAGGCCCGTCGCCGAACCCGGCGTCGTCTGGATGGTACTCGAGGACGACGCGGGCGGCGCAAGCCACGGCGACGGCCGCGTAGAGCACGAGCGCGGCGACAAGGACGACGCGGGCCATTGATCCCGGCCGATAAGACCAACAAGCTAAGCTTCAACGTCGGCAGAGCTGGTTGAGACGAACGAGATCAATTCGCTTCTGCAACTTCCTCAGCGCAGTACATTGCGACTGATCGAGCCGGGTTATATTTATATACACACACGAGATCAGGAACGACTGATGAAAGTCTGAAACTGGCCAGTCAATTGCTCGCCATCAAGTGCAGATCGTTCAAAAAAGACAAAAACCGCCTGAATTACTAGAGCAGCGCGTTTCTTGGTCCTTCCGTTCCATCCATGTTCTTGAATGGCACTTCAATGACGGTGAAGCTGTTTCAGTTTAAAAAAAAATGACGGTGCAAAGATCTGCAACAAGCTTCGCCACCTGTCAACTGTAAAATTGTCATTACAAACCGAGCAACAAGAACGTTAACATTGTGTTTACTCAAATAACATGATTTTCACTATTATAAATACCATTTGGGGTGCCGTCTTACTTTTCTTGTGTTCCCGTGATTGCCATTGTCTTGCTAGCACAAATGCTCCATATTTGTTCTTGCGGTCGACATAAGTGTGCAAAAATTACCTACACAAGCACGATGTTTTATGTAATAATGTTTTTGTTTAGTGTTAGGACTCACTCTATTTTTTTTTCTAAAATTGTGTTTGTTGAATTGTGTTTCTGATTTATTAATTGCATCCTAGTGGCTCCATTGTTGATTTATTAGTATATTTTACATTATTTTGGATCACTGACATTTCATGTATGTAGAATCCATTTCCTTGAGTTGAGTTCATGCATGTCGTTAATATTGCAATTGATGATATGAGTTTTGTAAAATTGATTGTGGAATAGCTCCCGGGGAGCTATCTAACGATGCTCTGATGCAGACACCTTTTGCAGCACCAATCGTTGAAGATGAAGAAAATCAAAACATGGCCTAGAGACAAGCTTCTCCACCAACAGCCCCCCCAGCTTGCAACAATAAATCTATCTGTGTTTTCTTTCTGCATCGCCTGCTATCAGTTTCATTTTTTATGTGCCTTTCGTTTCATTGCATGGCTATGTCTGCAGTTCTAGAACTCTCATTTGCTGTGTTCAATGGATAATCGGACGTAGAATATTCTGTATTGGAACATTCGTGGCATGAATGCATCAGACAAGTGGGATGCAATCAAGGATAAAATAGAGGAAAGTGCTTGCTCGATCGTTTGTTTGCAAGAAACCAAAAGAGAACACATAGACACATCCTTCATCAGGAATTTCGCTCCACGACGTTTTGATAGCTTTGATTTTATTCCCTCCATCGTTGCCTCTGCAGGACTGCTTGTGCTATGGTGCAGCTCCACTTTCTCTGGAACAGTTTTAGAAAAGAAACAATTCTGCCTCTCAGTAAGATTCTCATCGATGCACAATGGAGATGTTTGGAGCCTAACAAATATTTATGGCCCCTGTGTTGAGCCTACTAGATCAGAGTTTATACACTGGTTCAGATCGTGTAATGTGAATGACTCTTGCAATTGGATTTTCCTAGGTGACTTTAATTTCTATCGTTCCACAGAAAATAGAAACAGACCGGGTGCCAACTTGTCGGACACCCTGATCTTCAACGATGCTATTGGTCACCTAGGCCTAATTGAGCTGCCTCTGAAAGGAAGAGCCTATACATGGAGCAACATGCAGTCTGACCCCTTACTCGATATATACTCTGTCATTTCCATCACCCAGGCACTTGCCTACCTGCTCGTACATGGATCCAGTTCAGTAGTCCCTCCGTCTGTCGCCGGCGGCGGGATTCGCCCACCTGAGCACGAACCACAGGATGTCGGCGATCGCGCTGCTGCCTCCCTCCCAGCTCCGGCCGCCGCCGGGAACCGCAGGCGGGACGACGTGCCTCGACGGCGACACGGCCTCCGCCGCCACCAGCTGGGGCGCAGGCCCGTCGCCGAACCCGGCGTCGTCTGGATGGTACTCGAGGACGACGCGGGCGGCGCAAGCCACGGCGACGGCCGCGTAGAGCACGAGCGCGGCGACAAGGACGACGCGGGCCATTGATCCCGGCCGATAAGACCAACAAGCTAAGCTTCAACGTCGGCAGAGCTGGTTGAGACGAACGAGATCAATTCGCTTCTGCAACTTCCTCAGCGCAGTACATTGCGACTGATCGAGCCGGGTTATATTTATATACACACACGAGATCAGGAACGACTGATGAAAGTCTGAAACTGGCCAGTCAATTGCTCGCCATCAAGTGCAGATCGTTCAAAAAAGACAAAAACCGCCTGAATTACTAGAGCAGCGCGTTTCTTGGTCCTTCCGTTCCATCCATGTTCTTGAATGGCACTTCAATGACGGTGAAGCTGTTTCAGTTTAAAAAAAAATGACGGTGCAAAGATCTGCAACAAGCTTCGCCACCTGTCAACTGTAAAATTGTCATTACAAACCGAGCAACAAGAACGCGGCTACAGTAACACTGCTGAATCGAGTAAAGCACGATCGATCACTAATGGTTTTTGGTAGCGTAGCTTGGAATCCAATCCAAGTATATACCTAACTTGCAAGTGCAAAGATCTCGGCGACGCCGACAGCTCACCGGACGCCGGCCGGCCGTGGCGGCGATGTGTGTGTGTGGCATCCAGCCAGCTCCAGCTCCAGCGCCCCGCCCCCGCCGCTTTCACGGGCCACGTGACGCGCCCCCGCGCTTTGGGCCCAGGCCCGCCCGCCCGCTCATGTGGATTGCGATGCCAGCTCTGGCGCTTTCCGCCTTTCCAACCGTACGGTCGCTGGCGCATCACGTCGGGGCGTCGGCCATACACAATTCACCCGTTTTGCAGGGCAGGATTGTAAGTAAAAAAACTATAAATAAAACGGTCACCATGCCAAATGAAATGACGATCCCATCGCTAGCGACATTTGTTTATTGCGATCCAAATTATAGTGCGACTGTGCGAGAACAAAAGATTCTCGTATTCAAAAGATATTTTTCTGGATCTCTTTCGATAATAAGAGGAAAAAAATCTACCGAAAATGGAACGAGTAATTTTCAAATTCCATAAACAAACAAGTTAACGATTTTCAGGGAATTACTGCTTTTTCCAGGGACGTAACGGAAAAAGCACCACCGAAGCGATTTCAAAATGGCCCACCGCACAGTGCCCCCTCCAATAAAGGCTCTTCCCACCCCTCTCTCTTCTTCCCCTTCACACACACACTCTGCCTCCGCCGTCTCCGCGCCCCGCCTCCCCAAACCCCCTCGAAACCCCGCCGCTGCCGCCTCGCCGGAACCCTAGCCCCCCGCAACCCCAAGCCGCCGCCATGAGGGAGATCCTCCACATCCAGGGCGGCCAGTGCGGCAACCAGATCGGGGCCAAGTTCTGGGAGGTGATCTGCGACGAGCACGGCATCGACCACACCGCAACCGCAAAGTACGCGGGCGACTCCGGACCTCCAGCTCGAGCGGATCAACGTCTACTACAACGAGGCCAGCGGCGGGCGCTTCTCCGCGCGCCGTCCTCATGGACCTCGAGCCCGGGACCATGGACTCGTGCGCTCGGGCCCCTACGGCCAGATCTTCCGCCCCGACAACTTCGTCTTCGGCCAGTCCGGCGCCGGCAACAACTGGGCCAAGGGGCACTACACCGAGGGCGCCGAGCTCATCGACTCCGTCCTCGACGTCGTCCGCAAGGAGGCCGAGAACTGCGACTGCCTCCAAGGTGCAAGGTATGTGTGTATCCCCGCCGGATCTGATGTTTCCGCACTCTTCCCTTTCGGTTTATGGAGCAACGAGCCTTCTGGATCTAGGGTTTACGCGGCATTGCGCTAGTTCTTAGCTAGTAGATCTGAACGTTTCGGCCTAGATCTAAGCGCTTCGTGCGGATTTTGAGGAATTGAGCGGTTAATCGTGGCCATTTTGTAGAAAACATAGTCCTGAGTGACTGTTCAGTTATGGATTCCTAGCAGGCTTAGTGATTAATTATGCATTTCCTCCTTGCTGCAGGATTCCAGGTCTGCCACTCGCTGGGAGGAGGTACTGGCTCAGGAATGGGCACACTCCTCATCTCCAAGATCAGGGAGGAGTACCCGGACCGGATGATGCTGACATTCTCTGTCTTCCCATCGCCCAAAGTGTCTGATACTGTTGTGGAGCCCTACAATGCCACACTCTCTGTGCACCAGCTTGTTGAGAACGCAGATGAGTGCATGGTTCTCGACAACGAGGCTCTTTATGACATCTGCTTCCGCACGCTCAAGCTTGCCACACCGACCTGTAAGTGCAGAATGCTGTTCAGCTTCATTCTCCATGTTGTTTGAAATGTTTACAGTTCCAGTTTAGCATTTCTGCCCTAGTAGCTTCTGTTATTGATATCTAGGTGGCATGTTCTAGTTCATGGTAGAACAAGTTTGTTCTCTTGTGTCTGCAACATGATAATATAGTGATCTTCTGTCCTATTAGCTTCTGTTGTTAATTTTTAGGTGGTATATGTTCTAGTTGATACTAGAATAATTGTTTGCTTATGTTTTGTTTTTGCAAATTGCTGACATAATGTGCCACCAGTTCATGCTTCGTGTTGGTAATCCTCTAAATAATTAATATATGGGCTGTAACTTCTATAGTGTTATGGTATGAATTACTTTTGCCTGGAATATAGCACAAACAGAATAGTTGTTGAATGTTCTTTGCAAACAAACACATTGACCATTTCCTGTTACTGTGTAGCACATATTACCTATCTTGTATGTTTCCAGTGTATATTTCAGTGTACTTGATATCTTACTTAGCTAATAAATTGTTTAACTTGAATGGTGTCACTGTATGTAATAATGGAGATGGATAGTGTTACCTAGTTGATATTTGTTCGTGCTTGCTAGTCTTCTAGTTGATATTGTTATTATCTTAGGCGCCATGTCATAATCTGCTTGTTGTTTTTGTACATGCATGCATTTTGGCATTTTCTTTAACCTTGTCTTTTTTGTGCAGTTGGTGATCTCAACCACCTTATCTCTGCAACCATGAGTGGTGTTACTTGCTGCCTTCGCTTCCCTGGTCAGCTGAACTCTGACCTCCGGAAGCTTGCAGTCAACCTGATCCCCTTCCCACGTCTTCACTTCTTCATGGTTGGATTTGCTCCACTGACCTCACGGGGCTCCCAGCAGTACCGTGCGCTCACTGTTCCCGAGCTGACGCAGCAGATGTGGGACTCCAAGAACATGATGTGTGCTGCTGACCCTCGCCACGGCCGCTACCTCACTGCATCTGCCATGTTCCGTGGGAAGATGAGCACCAAGGAAGTGGATGAGCAGATGCTGAACGTGCAGAACAAGAACTCGTCCTACTTTGTGGAGTGGATTCCCAACAACGTGAAGTCGAGCGTGTGTGACATCCCGCCCAAGGGCCTGAAGATGGCATCCACGTTCATTGGCAACTCGACCTCCATCCAGGAGATGTTCCGCCGCGTGAGCGAGCAATTCACAGCCATGTTCAGGAGGAAGGCTTTCTTGCACTGGTACACAGGCGAGGGCATGGACGAGATGGAGTTCACTGAGGCCGAGAGCAACATGAACGACCTGGTGGCTGAGTACCAGCAGTACCAGGACGCCACAGCCGAGGACGAAGAGGAGTACGATGAGGAGGAGGAGGATGAGATTGCTGCCTAGATCATCTTCCCCCAGTGCTCGCTACCGATGTGATATCCCTTGTATCGCTCTTAGTCATTACGTTGATTGATGTGCTTGTGGTGATGTTAGGTGATAGGTGGGTGGTATTGCTTATGAATGCGATGTGACAAAACTGCATTTTCTATGTTATGGTTGCTCAAGTTGTTATTACTATGTAGTAGCTTAACTAATTGTTAACACCAAAAATTAGCACCAGGAAGAGGCTGATGTGTGGGCCGGATTTGGTAGAAGGACGCCATTCGGCTAAGGGGGTTTCTCTGAACCATTCGGCAAAAAAGTGTTCTGCGGTCGGGAACGCGTCGTCATTCGGCAGAGGCATTATTCCGCAGGCGAAAAGCGGTAGCATTCGGGAAGGCGTGATGACGTGGATCAATATAAGGAAAAGGCCGGTTCGAACAAGGAACGCAATATGGACACGAAGATTCGTCGTTTATTTTTAGAAACAAGTATTGTAGTCGTGTCCGACTAAGAGTTGTATCAAGACCTGGGTATAAATACAAATCCATGGCAATTGTAATAGACACGAACAAATCAATCAACACAACAAACCGGCCACGCGCCACCTATCGAGTCCCTAGTCGAGTCGTCGAGTCCTTCGAGAGGAGCCATCGATCCGTCGACCTCCGTAAGTACCGGCAACCTTGTATCATGCTTAGTATCATGCGGTGGATTTAAGCTTTGATGCAAGTAGTCTTGTTACCATGCTTAGTATCATCCGGTGGATTTAAGTTGTGGTTTCAAGAAGGTTCCTCTGTTAGGTCATGAGCCATGCGGTGGGCTAAGATCTAGTATGGACCAAGTTATCGGCTCTGTTAGATTTCGGCAAGATCTAGCAGATTCATTAAGTTACCCCGTGTTGCTTCGTTTTTACTCCGTGCTTAATTCATGCAACACTCCTTTGCCCAATCAAGGTCGGCTAGAATCGGCTCTACTTCACGATGCGATGACTTATCCCCTCATAGCCGAGTCCGAAACCGATCTAGGTTGCCACGCGTCGCGGGTTCAAACTTGTCGGTGTCGTGTAGATCTTGACAGAACCGGGTATCATGCGGTAGATGCAGGTTTTTGGGTCGTCTTAGAGCTAATCATCCGGTGGATTAGAATTCGATTCGATCTGATAGATTTACCTTTACCGATTAGGCTTGTTCCTTCGCCATGGACCCCGATTCGGCTAAATAGCCGTATTCGGCAGTGCTCTCACGAGTGAACTTGTGTTCGTGGGTTTGCATTGGACAATGAATGCTTTTAGCCTTTCACGATTAGATTGTATCATGCGGTGGATTGATCTAATCTGATTAGTGGTGTGGTCTCAAACAAGTCGTATCATGCGGTGGATTAACTTGTTTGCTATCATGCTTGACGGGTGCTGCTTTCGGCCTATGCATTCTTTGTTTACTGCGAATTTATGATCATGCTTCACCCTTTATTTATTTTCATATCATGCCTGTCCTCGTTAATCGGTCAAGGATGTACTTTACTTCCTTTGCTTATTTAAAGACCGACCTTACGTCATGCTGATGTTGTGCGTTCGGCAGTGCGATTCTTACATGCTTCTACCGATTGCCGAATGATATTCTGAGTAACGACAGATAGCTTGTCCGTAGCTATATGTCTCGCCACATGTTCAGAAAGGCTCTATATTCGACATCGGTCAGAGGGCCATCAGACATATGGTTCTGGATGTATCTCTTGTATCCAACCCCTGTTTTTACTCCTGTCTGCTTGGAGGAACCTTTATGGTCATATGGATGCACAGTTCCTGTAACATTCAGGCCGGTCATCATGTAGACATCAGCTAAAGTGGGGGACATTGGGCCATGGCCCAAAAGAATATTCGGTATGACTACACACCCAAGTACTTGGAGATTACATCTTTAGCATCAGATATCATTCTATTAATGGTCTCCAAAAGATTTTGGCCTGCTTCTTGGGTTTTTATCAGAGCAAAGAGCTTCGTTTTGAGCTGTTTATCTTCAGTGAGCTTGAGGAATAGATTTGATTGGCCAAATAAATCCTCCATCGAGCAAGGGGCATAAGTTTGTACTTTTAGCAACAGATTATTTTACCAAGTGGGTCGAGGCGATTCCATTAAGAAAGGCGGCATCAGAAGATATGATCGAATTTGTCAAAGAGCACATCATTTACAGATATGGATGGTAATGCAGGATACAATCAAATTTTTATGGCATTAGAGGATATAGTAAAGACAGCTTTCAGATGTCCTGGACATATAGGGTTGTTTGAGTGGGTTGTCATGACCTTTGGATTGAAAAATGCCGGTGCAACTTATCAAAGGGCTATGAATTATATTTTTCATGAGTTGATCGGCAAGATTGTGGAAATATATATTGATGATGTAGTGATCAAGTCACTGGATCATGAGTCTAATTTGGCCGACATAAGGAAAACTCTAGAATGCACCAGGAAACATGGGCTTAAGATGAACCCGAACAAGTGTGCTTTTGGAGTTTCGGCTGGAGAGTTTCTGGGATTTTTGATACATGAAGGAGGAATAGGAGTTGGCAAGAAAAGCATGAAGGCAATTGATGAAATTGTTCCTCCAACTAATCTTAAAGAGCTACAATCACTGCTTGGCAAGATAAATTTTGTGAGAAGATTCATATCAAACTTGTCACAGAAGGTGTTGCCCTTTTCCTCACTATTGAAAATAAAAAAGGATCAAAAGTTTGTATGGGGTGACGAACAACAAAAGGCTTTTAATGAAATAAAAGAGTACATGAAGAAGCCACCAGTATTGGTGCCTCCACAATTGAACAAGCCTTTCAAGTTGTACGTGGCGGCCGATGCCCAAACTATTGGATCGGCCCTCATTCAAGAATTTGAAGGGAAGGAAAGAGTAGTTGCATACCTTAGCCGAAAGTTACTAGATCCAGAGACAAGGTATTCGGCTATAGAGAAACTTTGCTTATGTGTTTACTACTCCTGTACAAAATTTCGGCACTACTTACTACATGCCGAATGCATTGTGTATTCAAAATTTGATGTGATAAAACACATGTTGTCTATGCCGATTTTGAACGGAAGGATTGGCAAATGGATTTTAGCTTTGTCTGAATTTGAGTTAAGGTTTGAATCGGCAAAGGCTGTTAAAGGACAAATTATTGCTGACTTTATTACCGAGCATCGTGATTCGTCAATTGATTTACTTGAAATTACTCCTTGGGTATTATTCTTCGATGGATCTTCATGCGACAAAGGTGGTGGAGCAGGTATCTTATTAATTTCACCCAAAGGAGAAACATTTGAGTTTGCTATTCCCATTCAATCTACTGTTACTAACAATCAGGCTGAGTATGAGGCATTACTCAAAGGGCTCCAATATTTGAAAGAAGCAAAAGCCATTGCAGTTGAAATTTTTGGAGATTCAGAATTGGTCATAAAACAATTGAATGGTGAATATGAATGCAAAAGTGATATCTTGAGGAATTACTATGAAGAATGCAAAGAAATATTGAAGAGCTTTCGGTCAGTAATTCTACAACACATTCCTAGAGGGGATAATGGAGAAGCAAATAGATTGGCCCAAAGTGCATCAGGTTATAAAGAGCTTCGAGAAGTTTTTGCTAATGATGTATATGCATTCGGGAGTAATCTGGCAGAAGATGATTGGAGAAAAGAGATTGCCGATTATCTGGAGAATCCGTCCCGAAAGGTTTCTAGAAAGCTCAGGTATAAAGCTTTAAAGTTTGTTCTTCTTGATGATAATTTGTATTATAAATCCCTGGATGGAGTGCTGTTACAAGATGCTGTCGTGGAGATTGTCCAAGCAGATGACTCAATAAGCGTAGCAAATATGGAACCAGCTTTCTGGGAATATCAAGGCATAGATTGTTTCTCAGGCAAAGACTGGGGAGAAGGTCCTGTTGCACCAGCCAGCAGTGATCAACAGCCGATCGAAGCAGTCGGCTCTCATAGTAATTTTTGATGGAGAATCCAATTGATGGAACTGACGGGAAGTTAGGACGTGGATTTGTGTCGGCTGATAAGCTAGAAGAAGTGGACATTGGAGATGGTGACAAGCCAAGGCCGACATTTATCAGTGCTAACTTGGATTCGGTTTTCAAAGAAAAGTTGGTAACATTGTTAAAGGAATACAAGGACTGCTTTGCTTGGGATTATTCGGAGATGCCTGGTCTAGACCGTTCTATTGTTGAGCATCGGTTGCCAATCAAACCTGGATACAGACCTTACAAGCAACCACCCCGAAAAATCTACAAGGAAGAAGTGTTGGCCGATGTGAAAAAGGAGATTGAAAGATTACTAGATGCAAATTTCATTCGGCCCTGTAAATACGCGGATTGGATCTCTAATATTGTTCCTGTCTATAAGAAAAATGGAAAAATGAGGGTTTGCATAGATTTTAGAGATCTAAACAAGGCTACACCCATGGATGGATATCCAATGCCTATTGCTGATTCATTGGTTGATGCTGCTGCTGGATACAAAGTGCTCAGTTTCATGGATGGTAACGCAGGATACAATCAGATTTATATGGCATTGGAAGATATAGTAAAGACAGCTTTCAGGTGTCCTGGACACATAGGGTTGTTTGAATGGGTTGTCATGACCTTTGGATTGAAAAATGCCGGTGCAACTTATCAAAGGGCTATGAATTATATTTTTCATGAGTTGATCGGCAAGATTGTGGAAATATATATTGATGATGTAGTGATCAAGTCACTGGATCATGAGTCTCATTTGGCCGACATAAGGAAAACTCTAGAATGCACCAGGAAGCATGGGCTTAAGATGAACCCGAACAAGTGTGCTTTTGGAGTTTCGGCTGGAGAGTTTCTGGGATTTTTGATACATGAAGGAGGAATAGGAGTTGGTAAGAAAAGCATGAAGGCAATTGATGAAATTGTTCCTCCAACTAATCTTAAAGAGCTACAATCACTGCTTGGCAAGATAAATTTTGTGAGAAGATTCATATCAAACTTGTCACAAAAGGTGTTGCCCTTTTCCTCACTATTGAAAATAAAGAAGGATCAAAAGTTTGTATGGGGTGACGAACAACAAAAGGCTTTTAATGAAATAAAAGAGTACATGAAGAAGCCACCAGTATTGGTGCCTCCACAATTGAACAAGCCTTTCAAGTTGTACGTGGCGGCCGATGCCCAAACTATTGGATCGGCCCTCATTCAAGAATTTGAAGGGAAGGAAAGAGTAGTTGCATACCTTAGCCGAAAGTTACTAGATCCAGAGACAAGGTATTCGGCTATAGAGAAACTTTGCTTATGTGTTTACTACTCCTGTACAAAATTTCGGCACTACTTACTACATGCCGAATGCATTGTGTATTCAAAATTTGATGTGATAAAACACATGTTGTCTATGCCGATTTTGAACGGAAGGATTGGCAAATGGATTTTAGCTTTGTCTGAATTTGAGTTAAGGTTTGAATCGGCAAAGGCTGTTAAGGGACAGATTATTGCCGATTTCATTACTGAACATCATGATACATCGATAAATTTGCTTAACATTGTTCCTTGGGTGTTATTCTTCGATGGATCTTCATGCAACAAAGGTGGTGGAGCAGGTATCTTATTAATTTCACCCAAAGGAGAAACATTTGAGTTTGCTGTTCCTATTCAATCTGCTGTTACTAACAACCAAGCTGAGTATGAGGCATTGCTCAAAGGGCTCCAATATTTGAAAGAAGCAAAAGCCATTGCAGTTGAAATTTTTGGAGATTCAGAATTGGTCATAAAACAATTGAATGGTGAATATGAGTGCAAAAGTGATACCTTGAGGAATTACTATGAAGAATGCAAAGAAATATTGAAGAGCTTTCGGTCAGTAATTCTACAACACATTCCTAGAGGGGATAATGGAGAAGCAAATAGATTGGCCCAAAGTGCATCAGGTTATAAAGAGCTTCGAGAAGCTTTTGCTAATGATGTATATGCATTCGGGAGTAATCTGGCAGAAGATGATTGGAGAAAAGAGATTGCCGATTATCTGGAGAATCCGTCCCGAAAGGTTTCTAGAAAGCTCAGGTATAAAGCTTTAAAGTTTGTTCTTCTTGATGATAATTTGTATTATAAATCCCTGGATGGAGTGCTGTTACATTGCCTAAATCATGAAGAAGCAAAAAGGCTGATGAGTGAAGTACATGATGGGTTGTGTGGAGCACATCAATCGGCCTACCGAATGAAGTGGGTTATTAGAAGAACTGGATATTACTGGCCGACAATGTTGGAAGATTGTTTTGAATATTATAAAGGATGTCAAGACTGTCAGAAATTTGGAAACATTCAGAGAGTTCCGGCATCGGCTTTGAATCCCATTGTCAAGCCATGGCCATTCAGAGGATGGGGAATAGATTTGATTGGCCAAATAAATCCTCCATCTAGCAAGGGGCATAAGTTTGTGCTTTTGGCAACCGATTATTTTACCAAGTGGGTTGAGGCAATTCCATTAAAGAAGGTGACGTCGGAGAATATGGTTGAATTTGTTAAAGAACACATCATTTACAGATTTGGGATTCCTCATCCCCCTTTATTTATTTGTCCCCGATTCGGGTAAGCAGCCGCATTCGGCAGTGCTCTCACGAGTTGTAATCAAAGACCCTTCTTGTTTCTGTGGAGTCTTTGATGATCTGCCTCGGCTTGAGGAATTCATGGAGAAATAATCTTGGGGGCACTATTGAGCAGATTGCAGGACTCACCATCAATGACTTCGAGCAGTTGCTTGCGCTCGGCCTGCCATTCGAGGTCCGCAATCCCGGCTTGCTTGGAGATGACCTCCAACTCGCGGCGAGTGTCGTCACGCTCCGCTTTGAATCGGCGAGCATCGCCGTCCGTGTAGCGGTAGTCGTCCGATTCGAGAGATCGATTGGATGAACTCGAAGAGCTGGACGCCGCAGGAGCAGCGGCTGGAGCCGCAACTGGCGCACCAGCGGCGACAATCCATTGGATTACCCTGAAAAAACAAAGAGATTCGTCAAGGAGAGGGCAAATCTCGAGAAGAACAGAGAGAAGCAAGCAGTCGATCACCTGCGGCGAGCGCCGGCGCGACTTCCTTCGGGCTCGTCGGCGGCCGGTCGCCTTCCATTCGCCATTGGGGTTTTCTTGAGTTTACTGTGCTTGGGGAAAGAAGAGTTCGAGGAAGGCAAAAGACTTGATGAAGAGATAGCGGCACTCGGTATGTTTATTTATAGAATCCGCAGAGGAGATCGTGGTCGGGGATCGTGGCGCGCATCCCAAAATTTCAGAAGGTGGAACGCCCCACGAACCGAGCAGTTGCCGTGTCGTTTGGGATTCATGCCGAATCGGGTTCGGTTCTACTGAATTGGATTCGGCTGTGTTGTGTTAGGTCGTTTTTCGGGTCTGACGCTGTTACGACTAAGCTTTGCCGAGTGAGTTGTCCACAATAAAAAAAGGGAGATAAGAAATGACAAGATTGCAGGATTGATGAAGCATTCGGCTATCGACTGTTTGTTACAATTACAAGCCCAAGTACTTTGAGATTACATTTTTAGCATCTGATATCATATTGCTAATGCTCTCTAATAAGTTTTTGTCAGCTTCTTGGGTTTTAGCCAGAGCAGCAAGCTTTGCCTTGAGTTGTTTTTCTTCGTTCAGAGCTGCTGAAGCTTCCTTTCGCATCTTCTCTGTTAATTTGGGAAGCTCAACTATCTTCTTCTCATCAGCTTCAATTTCGGCCGATAGATCTCTCAATTCGGCTTCAAGTGCAGCTTTTCTGACCTTCTTCTTTTCAAGTTCAGATTCCAATTTGGTCAGTAATTCCTTGCTGTTCTGAGCTTGAGTATGCAGGTCTTTCACAGATTGTTTGGCTGTGGATCTCCTCTGTTCCAGAACTGGTTGAGAAGATTGGTTTTTTAGAGCCTGCTTTACTGCAGCGTATTGTTGATCCAAATGAGAAACTGGTTCCAAAGAAGTTTTGATATCATCAGGAAGTTCTTGGTCAATGGATTCTAGTACATCCCTTAAGAGATCAGCATCTTTGACTTGATCTTGGATACTCTTGTGCAGCAAAGCAAGGATATCTTTCAGCTTTGTTTGATTCTCTTCTGACAGAGTTTGGCCAGAAGATATTTCTTCCCCTTGTTCGGCAACCAAGTCGTCCACAGCAAAAGAATAGCTGGATGATGAATTGGATTTCTCCTGAAAAAGATGGTCTTGCCGAATTAGTAATAATCCGCTGGGAAAAAGGGTAGAGAAAGTTGAATGATTTTGGTTACCTCGTTCCTGACTTCCCGAATGGAGGAAGGAAGCCTTTCAGGCTCAATGGGAGGATTCTGTGTATCTTGCTGAAGAGAAGCTGGAAGATTTCTTGGTGAAGATAATGCTTCTGATTGAGGAAGAAGTTGCAAAGCTAAAGATGAATCGTGATGAGAGGGAGAGCTTTCCAAGATTGGATCCATTGAAGATTGTTCTGCTTTTAACAAAGAATGAGTGCCGATGAAAAAGAAGTTAAGAGGATAAAGTGGTGGAATTTTACCAATCACTGAAGCATCGGCAAGTTCCGTGCTAATGGCCAATTGTTGTGATTTGGCCTGGAATCATAAGGGATTAGAAGTGAGCAGAATAGAATTAACATTTTGCTCGAGGAAGGAGATATCTGACCTGAGCAATTCTTTTGCTGCTTGTTCTTTTCTTCTTTATAGCCGAAGGGGCAGTTAGAGAAGAAATCTTTCTCTTGGTAGAAGGTGGTGCAGCAAGAGTTGGATCCAGACTGGCAGGCCTGGACATTATTTGAGCTAAAGAAGGAGAGAGACGCCGCAGAATAGATATTGGGCCAGCGATGTTATATACAATTGCTCTAGCCAGAGGGGCAGGGACTGTGTCCTGCAGAATAACAGAATGCACCATGGCCATCAAGACGATCAATGGAGGCGTCAATGTCATCGATATCTTTTGGGTTGCTGTTGGCGAAACCAACCGGCATCCTGGAATAGTCAGTGCCAGTGTGTGTCGACATGGCAACGAGACCCACAGCGACGCCTAGGCGAACGCCATGGAGGGCCACCTCGTCGACGCGGCCTGCCACCGCGCCAAAGCGAGCCTCGGGTATGTCCCCTTGGGCGTTCACTTTGTTCGCCAGCTCACCCACCAGCGCCTTCAGCCGATTGAGCTCGTCATCACGTTCTGCAAGATTACAAAATGGAGGTAGATCAATATTGACTGGAGATGGGATTAGGATTGAACAAGTTACGGAAATTACCGTCGATGACTTCAAGCAGTTGCTTGCGCTCGGCCTGCCATTCGAGGTCCGCAATCCCGGCTTGCTTGGAAATGACCTCCAGTTCGCGACGAGAGTCGTCGCGCTCCGCCTTGAATCGGCGAGCATCGCAGTCTGAGTAGCGGAAGTCGTCCGATGAGAGAGTCCGATTGGACGAACTCGAAGAGCTGGACGCCGCAGGAGCAGCGGCTGGAGCCGCAACTGGCGCACCAGCGGCGACAATCCATTGGATTACCCTGAAAAAACAAAGAGATTCGTCAAGGAGAGGGCAAATCTCGAGAAGAACAGAGAGAAGCAAGCAGCCAATCACCTGCGGCGAGCGCCGGCGCGACTTCCTTCGGGCTCGTCGGCGGCCGGTCGCCTTCCATTCGCCATTGGGGTTTTCTTGAGTTTACTGTGCTTGGGGAAAGAAGAGTTCGAGGAAGGCAAAAGACTTGGTGAAGAGATAGCGGCACTCGGTATGTTTATTTATAGAACCTGCAGAGGAAATCGTGGCCAAAGATCGTGGCGCGTATCCCAAAAATTCGGAAGGTGGAAAGGATTCTCAAAACCGAACGGTTTCGGTGTCGTTTGGAATTCATGCTGATGTCACATTCGGCTATACTAAGCTTTTCGAGACTGATACTGCAAAAGCCAGCGTTGCCGAATAAGTTATGCACCACGAAACAAAGCCGAAATAAAGATGATGGAAAATGCAGAATTGATCAGGCATTCGGCTATCAAACTATTTGGTGGTGCATTAAAGATATGATCATTGAATTCTTGCCACCAAAGGGTGAAGGAAGGATGAATAAGTGCTGTTGGCACAAAAGGTTCGATTTGATAAATAGCTATAAGAAAAATGGAAAAATGAGGGTTTGCATAGATTTTAGAGATCTAAACAAGGCTACACCCATGGATGGATATCCAATGCCTATTGCTGATTCATTAGTTGATGCTGCTGCTAGATACAAAGTGCTCAGTTTCATGGATGATAATGCAGGATACAATCAGATTTTTATGGCATTAGAAGATATAGTAAAGACAGCTTTCAGATGTCCTGGACACATAGGGTTGTTTGAGTGGGTTGTCATGACCTTTGGATTAAAAAATGCCGGTGCAACTTATCAAAGGGCTATGAATTATATTTTTCATGAGTTGATCGGCAAGATTGTGGAAATATATATTGATGATATAGTGATCAAGTCATTGGATCATGAGTCCCATTTGGCTGACATAAGGAAAACTCTAGAATGCACCAGGAAACATGGGCTTAAGATGAACCCGAACAAATGTGCTTTTGGAGTTTCGGCTGGAGAGTTTCTGGGATTTTTGATACATGAAGGAGGAATAGGAGTTGGCAAGAAAAGCATGAAGGCAATTGATGAAATTGTTCCTCCAACTAATCTTAAAGAGTTACAATCACTGCTTGGCAAGATAAATTTTGTGAGAAGATTCATATCAAACTTGTCACAAAAGGTGTTGCCCTTTTCCTCACTATTGAAAATAAAAAAGGATCAAAAGTTTGTATGGGGTGACGAACAACAAAAGGCTTTTAATGAAATAAAAGAGTACATGAAGAAGCCACCAGTATTGGTGCCTCCACAATTGAACAAGCCTTTCAAGTTGTACGTGGCGGCCGATGCCCAAACTATTGGATCGGCCCTCATTCAAGAATTTGAAGGGAAGGAAAGAGTAGTTGCATACCTTAGCCGAAAGTTACTAGATCCAGAGACAAGGTATTCGGCTATAGAGAAGCTTTGCTTATGTGTTTATTACTCATGTACAAAATTTCGGCACTATTTGCTAAATGCCGAATGCGTTGTACATTCAAAATTTGATGTAATTAAGCACATGTTGTCAATGCCAATTTTGAATGGAAGGATTGGCAAATGGATTTTGGCCTTATCTGAATTTGAATTAAGGTTTGAATCGGCAAAAGCTGTCAAGGGGCAGATTATTGCTGACTTCATTACTGAACATCATGATACATCAATAAATTTGCTTAACATTATTCCTTGGGTATTATTCTTCGATGGATCTTCATGCGACAAAGGTGGTGGAGCAGGCTGAGTATGAGGCATTACTCAAAGGGCTCCAATATTTGAAAGAAGCAAAAGCCATTGCAGTTGAAATTTTTGGAGATTCAGAATTGGTCATAAAACAATTGAATGGTGAATATGAATGCAAAAGTGATATCTTGAGGAATTACTATGAAGAATGCAAAGAAATATTAAAGAGCTTTCGGTCAGTAATTCTGCAACACATTCCTAGAGGGGATAATGGAGAGGCAAATAGATTGGCCCAAAGTGCATCAGGTTACAGAGAAAATCAAGAGGTATTTGCTACTGATGACTGTGCTTTCGGGAGTAGTTTGGCAGAAGGTGATTGGAGGAAAGAAATTGCCGATTATTTGGAGAATCCATCCCAGAAGGTTTCTAGAAGACTCAGGTATAAAGCTATAAAGTTTGTTCTTCTTGATAAAGATTTATATTATAAATCCCTGGACGGAGTATTATTACGTTGCTTAAATCAAGAAGAAGCAAAGAAGTTGATGAGTGAAGTGCATGATGGATTATGTGGAGCACATCAGTCAGCTTACCGAATGAAGTGGGTTATTAGAAGAACTGGATATTACTGGCCGACAATGTTGGAAGATTGCTTTGAATATTATAAGGGATGTCAAGACTGTCAGAAATTTGGAAACATTCAGAGAGTTCCAGCATCGGCTTTGAATCCCATTATCAAGCCATGGCCATTCAGAGGATGGGGAATAGATTTGATTGGCCAAATAAATCCTCCATCGAGCAAGGGGCATAAGTTTGTACTTTTAGCAACAGATTATTTTACCAAGTGGGTTGAGGCGATTCCATTGAGAAAGGTAGCATCAGAAGATATGATTGAATTTGTCAAAGAGCACATCATTTACAGATTTGGAATTCCTCAGACAATTACCACAGATCAAGGGACTCAATTTACATCTTCAGAATTCAGAGACTTTGCTGAAAGTATGGGAATTAAGTTATTAAATTCTTCTCCTTATTATGCTCAAGCTAATGGTCAGGCAGAGGCTTCTAACAAGATTATGATTAAAATTATACAAAAGAAGATTGATCAGAAGCCAAGGAAGTGGCATTCGGTACTCAATGAAGCATTGTGGGCTTACCGAATGGCTCCTCATGGGGCTACAAAAACGTCTCCTTATGAACTAGTGTATGGACATCATGCCATTTTGCCATGGGAATTACAAACAGAGTCAAGGAGAATACAGTTGCAGAAAGATTTAAGTTCTAAAGATTACAGTAACTTGATGATGGACGAATTGGAAGATTTGCATATGATTCGTCTCAAAGCATTGGAAAATATTGAGAAAAATAAGATGCGAGTTGCCAAATATTACAACAAGAAGGTAAAAGTCAGGCAATTTGCAGAAGGAGATTTGGTTTGGAAAGCGATATTGCCGATTGGAACCAAATATGCAGCATTCGGCAAATGGTCTCCAAATTGGGAAGGTCCTTTCAGAGTGGTTAGATGTGTGCCTGGAAATGCATATATTTTGAAGACATTATTGGGAGAAGAATTTGCTTCTGCTATAAATGGAAGATATTTGAAAAGGTATTATCCCAGTGTTGATGGAAATATATATTGATGATGTAGTAATCAAGTCATTGGATCATGAGTCCCATTTGGCTGACATAAGGAAAACTCTAGAATGCACCAGGAAACATGGGCTTAAGATGAACCCGAACAAGTGTGCTTTTGGAGTTTCGGCTGGAGAGTTTCTGGGATTTTTGATACATGAAGGAGGAATAGGAGTTGGGAAGGTTTGAAGCTTCCCACATGGAATAATTGTCCTGAATGCAATGATAGGTATGATGAATATAGGCAGGAAACTGTCAATCGCCGATCTGTCCATGAAAGAATTGATAGGGTGCATCTTAGTGATGATCGGCGTTTTAATGATCAACCAAGAAAGAGGCATGCTGATTACAGGTGGGTTGATCATGAAGAAGAACAAGATCATGCTTATGTTTGGCAAGTATTTGGAGTAATTTCAATGCTTTGCGAGCCGTACAATGGAACTGTCTGGTATCAAGCCGGCACGTTCCAGGTTTTTATCTAAACGTTTTCTTGCTTTGTTAGTTTTCAGGGAAAACAGACTGGCACGCCTCCGGAATTCGAAAGCCAGGGCCACGTGTGAAGCCAGCTAATTCGGCTTGCTGTGTGTTTGGCGTGAAACTGCAGATTTTGCGTCAACACTAATTGTTGTTATACCCATATGCAGCAGTGCAAGTGTTTTATGCAGTAGTAGAATTCCAGTGTTATGTATCCCGTGGTGCATCGGCAGTTTATCTTGAAAATCCTCTTTATGTGCTATGTGTTGAAGTTTTGAATGCGGATTTATCTTTGAAGAATACTACTCTGATGTCACAACAATTCTTCTGACGAAATCGGAGCAACAAATTCAAGAAGCCGACAATGTGTTGCACTGTGGCGTATTTGCCTGCTTCCGTGCGACGGCGCCTGAGCAGTAAAGTTTACGCAGTAGCAGAACTCATCCGTGTTATGAATCTGTGGTGCATCAGCAGTTCATTCTCGTGTGCTATGTGTTGAAGTTTTGAATACCCTAGGATTTAGCTTTTGATTGACGTGTGATGTTTTGAATTCATCCATGTTTTTATATGTAGGCTCTGATGACTATTTTCTGTTACAACGTGTGCGTGTATTAGCCAGCTTCGGCGCGAAATAGGACCAGAAAAAATGGGATGAAGCCGCTCTTCGCACAGCTAAGCACATGGAAATTACTTTTTCAAAACAAAAAAGCACATGGAAATTTTGTGATGCAACTGTTTATATTCTCAGGTAACAAATGTCATGCCGCAACAAGCTCAGATTATCACCAATGAACGCAAACAATTTACTCTCCTCTCTTCTCTCTTAGGCACACAAAGAATGCAACGAATCTCGAATCCACAGAATCAATCCCACTCCCACATCTCAGCCTCCAAAGAATTTTCGGTTCCGATCGAGCCTCAGCACTTCTTGGCGCAGGGGCTCTTGGCCTTGTGCCTGAAGAGCACCTTCTTCTTCCTGTGCGAGGTGTTCTCGACGGTGAGCACCACCTTGCCGGGCTCGCCGGCACGGAACGAGTTGCGGACCGCCTCCTCGCCGGCGCCCATCTTCTTGCCCTTCCTGACGATGATGGTGTAGGAGCCCTCGTCGGCCGGCACGAACTCCTCCTTGTAGTTCACCTCCCAGCCCAGCACCGTCAGGTCCCATGTCAGGGTGGCATCAGCCTGAATCAAAAACCAAACACACTAGTGTTAGAACAACTCTGCATATCTCTCGGCCTGAATTGTCTGAAGAAACTTGTAAGTTGTAACTGGTGTCTTGGTCACAGCACGGTACCTCGGTGGCTTCGATCTCGATGGTCTCGGTGGAGCTTCCCTTGACAGTGAGCTCTGTGACCTCGCCGTCATCGGCGGTGAACTCGGTGTCGTCGTTGCGCTTCAGGCCGCCGTACTTCACCGGGATGGCCTCAATCGGAATGTACCTTCAGAAAGCAGAAGAATTTTTGTAAAGATTTGTTCGAAATTTTGCACAAAAGTAGATTGCTCTTGGACCCAATTCTACTATTACTCACTTGAGGAGGGTCTCGGTGACCTTGGACGGGCGAGCAATGACGAACTTGCTCTTGGTCCTCTGCGTCAGGAACGGGTAGAACAGGGTGCTGAACGCGTAGTACCAGAATGGCACATTGATCAAGATCTGCAAGTCAGATCATAATCATACAGAAGAAGAGTTAACATCACAAGCATCAGGAGGCAATCATTTCCAAAAGAAATCTCTGTTGCAGAATGATGATGGGGTACTCACGTTTCTCGCGACGAGCTCGGGGTAGTTGTCCTGGAACAGGTCGAACACCTGCTTGACGGCGACGCGGATGTCCTTCTTGGCCGGCCCCGGCGAGTTCTTGAGGTCCGTCACCTGCAGCAGCGACGCGGCGCCGCCGGGCTTGAAGTCCAGCTCGGCGACGTGGCGCTCCATGGCGCGCACCCGCCACCGGAGGAACCGGGCCTTGCCTTCCTCGGTGCCGAGCGCCTTCTTGTACACGGCGTCGTCGGCGAACACGCCCAGCGCGTTGTAGCACACCGGGTGGCCCTCCCGGTCCGCGCCGTCGAGGTAGCACGCGCCGGCGAGCTCCTCGGGGAGATCTGCATCGGCGTCGGCGCCGGCGGTGAAGCCGGGCCAGTCCCTGCGCCAGCGGAGGGTGCGGCGGAGCATCTCGAACGCGGCGCCGGCCTTGAAGTCGCGCGCGCGGAGGAACTTGAGGAGCACCACGTCGGTGGCCTCGTCGCCCTTGCTCGGCAGCAGCGGCACGCCCCACAGGGTGATGTCCTTGTCGACGACGACGGCCGCCGGCTTCTCCTCCGCCGCCGCCGCCGCAGCAGCAGCCGCCTTCTCGCCCTCGCCGGCTTCCTCTTCCTTGGCATCCTCCTTCTCAGCCTCTTGCTTGCTCTCTTCCTCCTCTTTCTTCTCCTCGGCTTCGGGCTCCTTCTCCTCTCCCTCCTCTTCTTTCTTCTCCTCAGGCGCCTTGTCATCCTTCTTCTTCTTGGGCTCCTCCTTCTCCTTCACCTCCGGCTTGCCGTCGTCGAACAGCTTGCCCTCCAGGATGGCGGCCTCCACCTTGTCGCGGAGGTCGGCGAGCGCCTTCCGCTCGCTCTCCTTGAGGTCATCCAGGAAGTTGCTCTCCTCCCTGAACGACGCGTTCTTGGACACCGCAGCCGCCGCCTCCACCTTGGCGGCGCTCACCTCCTTCGCCGGCGCCGGCGCCACCGCCTCGCCGCCGTTCCCAGACACAGTCTCCACGGCCATGGCGCTCGCAGTCACAATTCACACCGCCGAACACGAGATCTCGGCAGGAAGCAGGTGTGCAGAGATGCCCCCCAGTAGTAATCAATGGAGGCGGCGGCGGCGGCGGTGAGGAGGAGGAAGAATAGAGAGAGAGAGAGAGAGAGAGAGAGTGGAGTGGAGAGGGGAGGAGAGGGAAGAAACGGCTATATAGTGAGGGGGGCAAGGGCGCAACGGCTACGGCGGGGGCAGCCAATGGGGTGGCGACAGGTAGGCGGGTAGAGGGGGAGGGAGCCGTTGGGTCGGTCCGTTGGGCTCGTGGGGCCCGTGGGCTGCGGACAGGCAGGGAGGGGGTTGGGTCGCTTTGCTTTTGCGGTGCACACGGCCAGCCCCAACCCAGCCAGCCAAGCCAACCTGCCTGGTGCCAACGGCTAGCTCTTTCTTGTTAGCTTTGCTTTGTTTACTAGTGGCTACAAAGGCTAAAGAGAGCAGAGATGGCCTGTGTAGTAGCTGTGATCTGAGATGGCATCTCCGGCTACCAAGGCTATGCAAGGCTGTTCTCCCCTCTTTCGGGGGGGTCTGATTGTTAATCAGACAGCTTGGTCTTTGACTGGACAGCTATGCAGCACAAGACAAAGTCATGTGTTCACAACTTCATAGTTCATAGCACTGTATTATTAGGATTTATTGTGCATATCTTTGTTTTAAAAAAGGAAATTAGTGTGCCATTATGCGGCATTTACAAGCTGGCCAAGGCAAGGAGGTAGTCTGGCTTGGCAAAGAACAAGCATTGGCCACACACCACACAGCTGCAGCAGTTGTATGTTACAGCAAAGCAACTGACCTATGTGGCATGCCACTGCCAGTCAGCCTCCTAAGCTTTTGCTCTCCTGTGCGGTTGGTTGCCAAGCACTGACAGCCAAAATGACAAGGAAAGAGCAGAATCCAAAATTTTAATCAATGCAAAGGGGGAAAAGGACCAAATGATTTGAGATTTTGGAAGCATTCATTCATGGCTGCAGCTTCCACACAGCACAGCAGGGCCAGTCCAGTTACAAAACAGATTGACGAGGGAGGTGGCCAATTTAAAATGCTCGGCACATGGTTGATACTTGATAGATTGCTTTGCATGTGACTGGTCGAAGAAACGAACACCTGTTTCACATTTCGTTCACATTAAACATAGATTCCCAGTCAGGTGTATAAAAGCGTGAACAGATATCAATAGATGCCCTTCCAACTGCTACAATCTTTGGAAAGGCCTACATAGTAACCCTAGCCACTAAACACTTAGCCAACTGTTCGTAGTGCCTGGTGTGGCAATTAATTACAGAAGCTTACTATACACCACCACCCTGCCAATGTTCTGTATCCATCCAGCTGAGGCTAGCCTGGTCAGCTGGAAACAGCAGGCATTAGAGATTTCCAATCCAATTCATGAGTGCCATGTAGCAGAAAATCTAGGTATCAGTACCCTGTAATGTATGAGGTGAACCGTGAACCTAGCCGCAACAGGCCATCCCCCAGAAACAATGCTGCACGCTCACTTGAGGCAGGGTTAATTTACGAGTGAGTAGAGCAAGACACCAAGAACAAGCCTTTCTTATGTGATGTTGAACCCGAGCAAACTGGACAGAGGAAAGAGGATTCGTGGCGCCACTTGTGCAGTTGTGCCAGGCAGTTAGTCTTCAGCAGAGGCCGACCTATAAGAAAGAGTCTTGAGCAGAAGCCAAGTCGTCATCAGCACCAGGCGGAAATGGCATCTCATATGCCACATTGTCCTTACTCTTTCTGTAACTGTTTGTTTGCTTTTGTGCAGTTGCTGCCGACCCTGCCGTTGCAGCTGCTATGGCGGCTTTACCAGCATCCAGGAATTGACCGGTAACCCTGTAGGAAAAAAATGCTAATTTGGTGATTCTAGACTTGATAAAGAAATGTAGATGTTGATAGTATATAGAAATCAAAGGTAAACACAAAATCCATGCTCAAGAAACTTCAATATAAAAAATGAAGGACACACCGGTCATATGTCAAGAAAGCATCTCCTATTTGTCCAATCACTTTGTTCCGCACTTTCCTCACACAAATCTGTGGTAACACCCCAGATAATAGAATAGAGAGTTAGGCATAATGGCATATCACTAAACTTCAACAGCAATAAAATAAAATACAGAAAAAGATTGAAGCAACGACAAGCAAATGTAACCTGCACGACATCAAGAGGGCCTGCATTTTGATCCCTGTTTCTGTGGATGACAATTCCATTATCACATTTGTTTATGAAATGTGCACTTCCACTTATGTCATACATATTAGGTGGGCCTCCATTCCAGTTATGGAGCTAGCAGAGAACATAAACTCCAAATAAGACCCCATTGTATGTCACCAATACTGATAACCGATTATGTACAATTTGAATACCTGTCTAGGATGAGCAACAAACCATACATGACATGAGTGGTGCTGAGCAAAGCGCTTAATTTTGGTAAGAATCTGGCTGACATACTCTGTTTCCGTCCTGTTAATGAGTTTGGTGGGAAAATCTTTGATAATGCACGTGAATAAAAAATATCAGCAAATATGTAAATGGCCACCATGCTTAAGAGAGGTAAGGTAATGCTTACTGGTTTGAGGGACGCTGATGGTCAAGTTCGTTGTAAGGATCAATCACAAGACCACGTACACCATGTCTTAGAACTGCAGCTTTTGCAAGGTCAAGAACCCAATTAATAGACGGGAGGCTATCATCTTCACACCTGTAACAAGAAACATTCAAATATGAAGACGCATGTCATCTTTCAAGAGAGCCAAGTGATTGGAGAGAAGGTAAATTCTAGCAAATTAAGAGAAACTCAAGAAAGTGGCACATCTGCTATCAAATTTGATAAATACCGGATAAGATGGAAAGTGTCGTTCAACCATTGTTTTCCTGCTTCGAATTCGTCACAAGTCATTCGCTCCGCAGACCCACCATACCTGCACTAACAAAAACAAATAGTGTTTAACCAACTCAACACAGTCATCTTAACCAATAAACACAATGAAACCACCAATGATCCTCTAGAAGATAATCATTCGCTATTGGGATCATTAATGAGATAGATTCAAATAGGGATACAATTGCAGACTCCTTACCTAGCATCAAAGAATGGTTTCTCAATGCGCTTCTCTAAGAGTTTCCTAGCATGCTCCCGGACCTAAACACCAAAAGCTCTGTTATTTAAAAGTGCCCAATGAGATTAGTTATCTGGCACCAAAATACTAGCAATGGCTTGCCTTGTTTTCCATTGAGCACAGAACAAATTTCCACCCACATTGTTTGTTTATATTGCACAACAACGCATCAATCCACTCACTTTTGCCAGAATTTGGTACTCCTGTTACTACAGTCAACTCCCCAGGCACAACCTGAAAAGAGGTAAACAAATAGGACAATGTGAAACATTGATGTACAAACTTCAATATAACCCCCAAATGCTCCATGACAGTATACGCCATATATTCTATGCTCACAAACTCCAAATAAGACCCCATTGTATGTCACCAATACTGATAACCGATTATGTACAATTTGAATACCTGTCTAGGATGAGCAACAAACCATACATGACATGAGTGGTGCTGAGCAAAGCGCTTAATCTTGGTAAGAATCTGGCTGACATACTCTGTCTCCGTCCTGTTAATGACATCATAAAGTGATTTGCCGAAAAAGGACATGCAAAATTAAACTAACAAAGCTATAGTGAGTTTAGTGGGAAATCTTTGATGATGCACGTGAATAAAAAAATATCAGCAAATATGTAAATGGCCATCATGCTTAAGAGAGGTAAGGTAATGCTTACTGGTTTGAGGGGCGCTGATGGTCAAGTTCGTTGTAAGGATCAATCACAAGACCACGTACACCATGTCTTAGAACTGCAGCTTTTGCAAGGTCAAGAACCCAATTAATCGACGGAAGGCTATCATCTTCGCACCTGTAATAAGAAACATTCAAATATGAAGATGCATGTCATGTTTCAAGAGAGCCAAATGATCGGAGATAAGATAAGTTCCAGTAAATTAAGAGAAACTCAACAAAGTGGCACATCTGCTATCAAATTCGATAAATACCGGATAAGATGGAAAGTGTCGTTCAACCATTGTTTTCCTGCTTCGAATTCGTCACAAGTCATTCGCTCCGCAGACCCACCATACCTGCACTAACAGAAACAAATAGTGTCATAGTCATCTTAACCAATAAACACAATGAAACCACCAATGATCCTCTAGAAGATAATCAATCGCTATTGGGATCATTAATGAGATAAATTCAAATAGGGAAGCAATTGCAGACTCCTTACCTAGCATCAAAGAATGGTTTCTTAATGCGCTTCTCTAAGAGTTTCCTAGCATGCTCCCTGACCTAAACACCAAAAGCTCTGTTATTTAAAAGTCCCCAATGAGATTAGTTATCTGGCACCAAAATACTAGCACTGGCTTGCCTTGTTTTCCATTGAGCATAGAACAAATTTCCACCCACATTGTTCGTTTATATTGCACAACAACGCATCAATCCACTCACTTTTGCCAGAATTTGGTACTCCTGTTACTACAGTCAACTCCCCAGGCACAACCTGAAAAGAGGTAAACAAATAGGACAATGTGAAACATTGATGTACAAATTTCAATATAACCCCCATATATTCTATGCTCACTAATCATGCAAATCATTGTTCAGGTGATACTTATGGCTAAAAAAGAAAAGGATGGAGTTCTCTTCGTTGAATTTTAGGCAGATAAAACTAACTTCTATAGGGTTAATAAAGTAAACAGATAGCCAGATTCATTTTCATTCAGCAATGGGGTCTTCTGTGATGAAATACACAAAATATTGTAACTCCTAAATAAAGTAGACCAAATCCAACTTCTGCTTGAGAACCAACCTTCAAGTCCATGGATTTCCAACCGACCTTAAATAATGAAATGCGACTAAAAGTTACCTTATAAAGGTCATCCATAGATTTCCATCCAGTAGGAATACCAAGCTCATCCCCATGGATTCCAAGATAGTAATTATCAATCTCAGGGAAGAAATCTTTGAATGAAAAAAGGCCTCTTATAGGATACAGTTCCGCATCTTCTATAACCTTTCTCAATGCTTGTGGACCTAAAAACATCAATACCTGTAGGTCAAAATAAGTGTTACAAGGGATGATTATATATAATTATAAAAGACATCAGAACCAAGTCTCAGGTACTGATTCATGAATATGTCAAATAAGCTCATGTGTTCCTTAACAATTAACCAACCTCATTTGCATCTTTGCAAGTATCTGTCTCATTCTTCTTTGGCCACTTGACTCTCCAACATCTGATCGTATCAAATAAAATAGGATAAGAAAATGAAAAAATGTTGCATAATCGTTGGTACATATTTTTCACACAGGTTAATTGCTTCCTGATGCACGCGCCTTTCTTTACCAAGTCGACGAGCAAGTTCTTCAGCCAGAGCCTGGCCCGGAAGATCAGCATCAGTGGCCAGTATTATCCTAGATGCCTATTCCCATGTGCCAGAACAAAGTCAGTAAAGTGATACCTGCATGCTTCAGAAAATAAGTTTTAAAATGACTGAATTCGGAAGAAAACTCCCACCGAGTCAAGATAGTCTTTGCAGTTCCACAGATATTGATACTTCTTATCCTAGCTTTACAGAGAATGTACACAGCCGTTAGGTCACAGATTAACAAACTACTGTCTGGTGCTGCTAGATAAGAAATTATATATTGTTGATAGAGATTTACTTTTAGCAATATCAGAAAATAGTTCTAACCTGCTCTTTGTCTGGGATTTTACTGGATACTTTTGGTGGTGCACCATCTGGCACGCTGACACAATTACGATAGCCAGCTTCATCCATCGACAGCTTATCAATTTCACCCTCAACCTAAAATGCCAAAAAAAAGAAAAGCAATCGAAATTGCAAACATGGAATCAAATGGGTTGAATAAATTTTCTGGGAAAATACCACTTTAAAAATCCAAATGAGATCATTAACATACAATGATAATATCTTGTGCCCGCTTTATATCATCTAGACCATAAAAAATTTTCTCCGTGTTTGCCTCCTGATGCATAAGAAAAACGGATATTGATAATCATATAGCAAAACTCATACATTGCAAAGAGGAAGAGGGCCACAAACCTGTGAAAATTTCTTATCGACTTCCCTGTATTTGCAGCCAACAAGGACACTATCGCGTCTATAGGTGAAAGCGATGGATATCTGCAAATGAGACGCCGTGTTATAAATTATAATCCTATCACAACAGCTGATGCGTCCAAAGTATAATGGACCCGACAGTAGAGCTATACCTTATTCTTCCAGTTACGTTGCATTACTTTATTCCTTCGAAGTGTTTCCGCGGATATCATTCTCTCAGAAAAGTATGTTACAAGCTGCCAAGCCATCATTTTGTAGGATGCCAATAGACAAATGTTTTTATTCGTACACATAAAATCAAAAGTAAAAGAAAGATAACGTCTGAGTTTTAGTTTTATTTTCATAGTTTACAAAACCCCAATTCTGGCCATATATAAGTAGCAATCATTAGTTACCTCGTCACAAAGTGGCTCAAGGTTGAGGTCCTCTTCACTGATTTTTCTGTAAACCTTATTCACTGCCTTTTTAGCTTCGACCTCTTGATCTGTTTCACTTTCTATGCCACTTTTTCCCTGGGTTACCTTGGGAACTCCATCGGGCTGCAGAGAGAGAAATAGTGACATCAAGATGGCTTCTTACTTCATTCTTTACATTTGTTGGGTGCACGCACCTGAATATAACCTTTCCAACCACATGTCGATCTAAAACAATTCCATGATGCATTCAGACTGAAACACAGAATGAATATCAGGTGACAGGCAGCCCCTGAAGTATATAACTGAAGAAACAACTCTGACGAACAAAATCAGATATTCAGATGTGATATGTGACAACTCACCCATCCATTCGGATGTAGACACTAAGGCTCAACTCCTCATTAGATCCACCATTGCACTAGTGAACAGAAGGAAAGTTGTACATCATCATTTGTTGCTACATAGCTCAAGATAAAAATATAATACAACGGATGACTAAAAGGAAATTATACATTCATGTTGCGTCTGAGTTAACATGTTATATTGAATATATTGAATCAAAACAATTTGTGAATTTCAATGTGTGGTTAGTAATTTATAGATGGTCACTTATGGGGAACAATCTCTTATCACCCTTTCATATCTTAATTAAGATAAGATTGCTTGGTTTTAAAGCTACATAGTTCATGAAAAGAAAGTCAAATAAAGGCAGCGCAGCAAGGTTGTACCACATGCACATACCTTCGGGCACATCATGCGCTGAAAATTTCCCAGCCTCCACTGCTTGGGATTGATACCTTCATTTTTCAACTTCTGAACGAGCTGCGCAAGTCTCTCCTCAGAAGCAGCCCTGTAGTTGCTCTCTGAATGAACTGTTATGTCAAAAGGAAATCAGATCGATTAAAACCAAATATGCATATGTGCATCTAGTTGGTATAACCAGCATGAAAATAATTAAGCTGTGAAATGGTAGCAGCCTAAGTAGACGATGTGAGCACCCAAACTACTGGAACGGTGAAATTTGACGGCACAGCCGGTGCATACCACCAATTAACTTAACACCCAACACCATTTAACTTACAGTTGTAAGAACAATTGAAAAACAAGGTGCACTGAGTTGCTCTCTAGGGGACATAAGAACACAACACTTAGCTATCTAGAGGCCAGAGAATCAGAGATATAACAATAGGAAACAAATTTAATACAACAAACGTCCCAAGCAGCATAGTTATAAGAACACAACACTTGATAGCTATCTAGAGGCCAGAGATATAACAATAGGCAACAAATTTAATACAACAAACATCCAAACCAGCATAGTTTCACAGGTGCTCAGCTCCTAATCCGAAGCAACAACAGACCCACAAAACTAGCACAACACAGAGCAAACGAGAGTGTTCCAGAGCGGCAGAGCGCATTACCGTTCCTGGAGCGCACGGAGACGGGGCCCGCGGGGCGCGCGTCCGGGGCGCTCCGCACGCAGCAGGCCACCTCGAGCCGCCTGGGGACCCGGGCCCCCGAGAAGGAGTGGAGCATCCGGATGCGGTGGCCCGACGCAGCGGCGGCGGCGGCGACGGGGAGGCGGCGGCGCGCGAAGAGGAGGAGGCCCGAGTCCCCGCCGGCCGCGGCGGCGGAGGAGGAGGCGGAGGCGGCCATGAGCAGCAGCGAGTGGAGGGACGGCCGCGGGGGCATCACGGGGACGGCGGGTATGGTCTCTCGGCGGCCTAGCTGGTCAGCGGCGGGGGCGTTTTGGACATCGGCCGGCCACCGCGCGTGCGGTGTTCCCGGGGTGCGCTTGCGCCATGACTTACAGGTGGGGCCCTTTCTCCAGTGACTGTCAGGTGGGTTTGGAAGGGTGAACTTGGAAGATGATTTTTGCCATTCGATTCGATTGGAAGAACGAATGCGGCAATTTGTAAGGCCCTGTTTGGAAACCAAATTGCTAAAGTTTAGCACCTCAATTTAAAGTGCTAAAGTTTAGCAGCTGAGGTGTTTAGATAGTGGTGTTAAAGTTTAGCACATAGATGAATGAAAGACCAAATTACCCTTATTTACTGCACTTGGGGCGCAATTACTGCAGTGGGAGGGAGGGGTACTGGGTGGAAAATACCCACCAGGAAGCACTTTTAGGTCATGTTTAGTTACAAAAAGCAACTCCCAAATTCACTATGCAAAAAGAAGATTCTCTATCACATCAAAATGTTATAACATACATGGAGTACTAAATGTAGATGAAATCAAAAACTAATTGCACAGTTTTGTTGTACTCTGTGAGACGAACATTTTGAGCCTAATTAATCAATTTTTGGATAATTTTTCGCATATACAAACGAAATGTTACAGTGGTGTAATGATTACGAAGTGGCATTCTACCCCCAAATTTGGCCTCCCAATTTGGCATCTAAACAAGGCCTTAGCAAGTTTAGCACCCCTTTGAGGTGCTAAGGATTTTCATAGTGCTAAAGTTTAGCAGGTCACTTTTACCACCTTTTAGCACACCTGTTTGGATCCAATCTGCTAAAGTTTAACAAAAAAGTGATGTGATAAATTTTAGCACTACGGAAACAAACAGGGCCTAAGTTGGTGTGAACTTGATGGAAGAGTTCAAATCTTTGCCAGTTAGCGTCTACACGTCACGCTAATGTTTTCCAACATAAAACATTGTTACGCTTTTTCCAACGCTAGTTGGTATGCACGTGCCACAGAAAGGGCCTGAAAAAAATCTTGAATTCAATATAAAGTTGTTTGTAATTTAAACAAAATATACAATTCGCAAGACCGAAATAAGTAAATACATATAGAAATATAAGTAAATATTACAAAAGGTACATAAGTAAATATTCGAGACCAAAATATAAGTAAATATTCGAGACCGAAATGTTCCAAACGACACTATAAAATAGAGACTAAACGGGCTATCAAATCAAAATGAGAGCTTCTCCCTCAGGAAGTTGACATTACAAAAACCTTGCAGTCACATCGCATTTACTGTTCTTTAGCATCAACCTGATGGTGGCAGCATGCGCCAACACATGGCTGGCTACTTATTTTTTTAGATTGGTTATGAACATACCACCACCTGGATCAACATCATTGGAACACAAAAGGAGGCAGCTTATAGTCTAAAATTCCAATCAATAAACTCCTACAATAGATATAGGTCTAAATGCCAAACCTTACCTCGGTGGTGATGTACACTGCAACATTGAACTCCTCAGCAATCTTGGTAAGGTGGGATAGAATCTTTGCTAACTTCTGCTATAATTTCATAGCAGATACCGATAAGCAAGAAGATAAAATGACACCTTCAACTTTTCTACAGTGGTTCTGAAAGGAACAGACGAGAATACCATGTCATAATGATATTTGGGAAACACCATTCTCTGTTTCTTAGCCATGGGGAAGTTCAAAAAGAAGAAAGAGAAATAGGTTGGTCTAGACCGATCTGTACGTACATCTGATACGTCCCCTCAATTGCAGCTATTCAGATGTAACACCCTCAAAGCATATAGCCATTTTTGTATCAAGAATTATGAAACAATACTAAAATTATGCATATAGTAGTAATCTGGTTGTACAGAAAATGGATGGCTTCAGCAAAGTTGGATGCAATTCCTGTACTTACATACATGTTTTTGGCAGACCTTTTAAATCACAGCATGCACCCGTGCAGCAAGGCTTATATTCCCATTGTGGTCATAGTTTGCTTACCTCAAATTGTCATTTCTCCAAAAAGGAACTCTACCACCGGTTTCTTGAATACATGTTTTTTCTCCTGCAGAGAACATTAAACAGCTAATTACGAAGCTAGACAGGTAACGGACATTTATCTTCAGTTTGTTTTAGTAGCATCAAGTATTTCAACTATATGATATTTTTATATGATTCAGTGATTTGTTACTGAACACAAGCAACAAGGGACAACTTTGTGAAAGATTACTGAACACATGCAAGCATATCAACAAAGTCCGGAGTTCAGTTCTCCGAAATCAGTTGAGCATATAAAATCGCAGGTTTTATATATAGTTCAGAGTTCAGTTATCTGAATTTCAGGTGAGTACATATAATCACAGGTTTCAGAGGTTAAGGTAACAGGGAGGCAGACATGGACGCGACGCAACAGAAATTTTATCTATGCTGGATGTAATGCCAAGGCAAGTCAAGGGAGCAGGCAAACAAGAAAAAGTCAAATGAAAAACTCTACCAAAATGACAGGTGTGCTGCCAGCCATAATGAACATAGAAGCCATACATGGTGACTTCAAAATAATTCCTAGACCCTAATTAATCCAACAATTATCACCCATCCCATCCCATTCGACAACATGGACTGTATCCCGGTATATCCGAAAATATAACTGAACTTTTATTTCTCTAAATTTTCTTGGCAAGATTATTTGAATCCTATAGGAAGGAAGCTACAAGGAAACCGGCCCCTTCAGTAATGTCCTCGAGAAATTAAACATAGCATGTACAATTTATTTAGATCCATTATGCTTTCGTCAATGGTACATACTGTACGTGCAAGTGCAATTTATCGTCGCTAGGGCGGTAATCTGTTCGTGTTGGTCGGCGTTGACATATATGTAGCGGTCAAACATTGCATCGCGTTGAACATATCACCGATAATAAAGACCAAACGTATAAGCGAGTGTTGAAACCTCTCAAGGTCCAAGAGTACGTTTAGGTACGATCATGAAAGTTCTTTACAGTACTAATAACACCTACTACACTTGCATCCGTAGATTTTATTCTTAAGTGCTGAAGAAGAAAAACCAATAGGGATGACATAACGTACGTGCTTTGGCTGCTGCGTGCTAGTCCTCTACCACCTAGTTTGATCTGTTATATTTGCACCTGATTGATGGTAACAATCGAGAAAGATTCAGAGTCGATCAACTACTCTGTTTATCTGTTACCGAGTCTTCAAAAAAAAATGTTCCATAACGTGTTGGATTCCACTCTGACCAGTGACTAGTCTTCACCATTTACCGGAATAGGAATACACCACTCTCTCAAATGTACTGCACACCAGACACAAGTAGTAGATGATACGGTGCGCTAGGATATTACTGAAAAGTTGACTCACTCAACTGCTTGCTAACTTGAAAACCTTATCCTCCTAACTCCGAATATCTGACTTGAAAGCCTGATCCCTTCAGATTTCATTACGAGTTGTAAGAATGAAACCAATATGGTAAGAGAAATATATGGCCCTGTTTGTCAAATCACCCAAAACCGATTATCTGTTGAATCTATAGGCGCTTTATCAAACGGTTTTTTTCAGAGAGAAGTGGTTTTCTAATTACATGATTTTTTAAAATAAACTAAAAAGCTAAAAGCCGGACAAAAAAGCTTATCTTGATTTTGTGAAGTGATTGTATATCCTAATTTTGAGTTTATGCTATATAATCAAAGAAAAATGTTTTCAGTCACAAAATTATTTCTTAGAGAATCAAAATCAGATGCAGTTCTAACAAACAGACCTTGTGTGCAGATTGAACAACAATCTCCATTATTCCCATTGAACATCGACACTAGAGTACTGACTAATCTTAATTACACGCGCACTGCAATGCGCTGGTGCATACTGCATACTCTTGTCTGAACCAAGAAACCAAATAATTAACACGTACAGAGGCAAAAAAGAAAGAAAAAAGAGGAAGAAGGGCGGCAGCAAGAAGAAAGTAGGTCAAGTAATCCTAGATTCCTAGGTATACCATCATCAGCACTATGCTATGCTAATGCGTAATTAACTGCATATTGGCTCATGATTCAGATCGATGCCTCCCTCTATCTGAATCGGTGGACCTATCAATTCCTAGAGCGCGGCGAGGAGACGGAGGAGGCGGCGGCGAGGACGTCCTTGAAGTGGCGGACGTCGCAGGGGACCCGGAGCACGCCCTCCTGCTTGTACCCGAACTCCTGCGCCGCCTTCTCCAGCAGCGCCGAGAAGGACGGGTGCCGCAGCGCCTCCACGCGCACCACGAAGCGCTCGCCGTCGATGCCGCCGCCGTCGCACACCACCAGCACCGGCACGCACCCGCGGGGCACGCCGCCGCTGCCGTCGCTGACGCGGTCCGAGAAGCTCAGGCGCCGTATCAGCTCCCTCATCGTCGATCGGCGTGTGTCTCTGGTGATCGGATCGTAGGACGGTGCGGCGGCGCTGGTGGCGGCCGGGAACGTAGGCAGCTAGCAGTAGCTACAAGTTCTTGGATGATCTCATCTGCATGCGTGTGAATTGGGTTGGGTGTGCTTGGCCGGGCTCTGAAGAGCTCCTTTTATAGGGCTCTGGACAAGGGCATACCTGCATAGGAGATGATGGGAAAGTAGCTGATGGATTAGTGAGCGTGTGTCAGAGAGAGATGGCCGGTGGCGTTGCCCTGGGGTCAACGGACCACGGAGTGGGTTCAAAAATGTTGGCTATCATGAGCATCTTTGAAAGTTAAGAGGCCGGCTCGAATTTCCTCCGGCAAGGCACGGGAATTTGACGACCTATTTTGATGTTTGGTTTGAGAAGTGGAATAGTGATGGCTCGATCATGCATCCCACCGAGATCCTATATATCGTCCAAGCTAATCGACACTTGATCTTTATTTTACGAGCAAACGGAGAAAACTTTTTGTAGGATGAAAGAGATCGAGAAACTTTATTGAGTAATTCGAAAGAGGGTTACAAGTTACAATTATAGAGCACGTACCACTACCAGAAAAACTCACATCCGCACCCCTCATAAGCCGCGGCGCCATTTGAACCCGGTGCTAAAGGTGCATTAGCACCGGGTGTTAAATTTGGGTACCCTCGAAGACACTTTAGCACCGGTTGGTAACATCAACCGGTGCTAAATGTTACCATCCGGTGCTAAAGGCCCCGACCCTTTAGCACCGGGTCATGTTACGACCCGGTGCTAAAGGCCTTTTAGGTGCTAAAGGGGGGTCACAAGCTACTTCAAAAGAAAAGTATATTCTACACCATCACATGTGCTGCATAGTTGAGATGGTTAGGTGGGTAAGCGCGAGCCAAGAGGTCCTGAGTTTGAATCTCCACAACAACACGCATATATTTTTTAGCAAAGGTGCACTTTAGCACCGGTTATTTAACCCGGTGCTAAAGGGTGGCACATTTAGCCTCGGAAGCATTGCACCGGTTGGGAAACCCGGTGCTAAAGGGCTTCCCAACCGGTGCAAATGCACCTTTCTCCGGTAGTGTACTCTAGCTATTTCTTGACAAAGGGGTACGGTGCACACGCCACACAGGGGAAATGCATGATATGTTTCGTCAATTGCGTGGGTTTGGAGGTGGGTTTAATCATCTGTTGTTTTCTTGAAAATGGAATTAATAATCTGTAGAAAAGCAAAACTTTTACATATCCTAACATGCCAAATAGCCTCGAGCACAAGAGAAAAGTAGCAGGCGATCGAGTTAATTAGGGCGTTATATTGATGTGTGAGGCGTGATCTAGACTGAGCAGCCTTGAAGTAGTCGATTAAATTAACAAGATTACCAGGACCAAATCCCATGCATCATGCATATATGGGTCTACTGGATTAGTGGGTTTGAAAGCAAGAAATTGTTGCCGAAATCCCCACAAGAGCAGCTAAAGGACAGTAGTCGATCGGTTGCACATGCATCCTGGGCCATGAAATTCTCTTGCTTTTGGTCTAGCGCGGACTTTTTGGGTTCCTGAACGTGCGAGCTGGTATGTTAAGGTGGGCTTGAAATTGTTGCCGGCGCATAGCGAGCGACGACCGCAACTCGCAAGCTAACGACAACTACTTTTTGGAAGGACCACGAATCGTAGACAATCAAAGGCACTCGTAGAGACATTCGTTCATATACCAAAAAAAAAAGGTCAGAGGAGAGAAAAGCATTGCTGTAGCATGGAATAGCAAAATGTATGTAGAAGCAGAAACAAGTTGCACTGCATGCCCTATTTGTCGTGCAATTAGAAGGTCAAAATTAGCAATCACAACAAAGTTAAAGTAGCATCCTTCTTCATTCTTTTTTTAAAAAAATAAAAACTGAATCCTCCAGCTTCAATCTCGATCACTTATACTTGGCTAGTTTGGGTCAACAAAAAACGCAAAGTCTGCGGAGTGTACGTAGTACGTTATTTGTGTCGATGTGATCGAAGAGAATGATCATGCGCAAGGCTCTCTCGCTAGCAGTGTAAACGCAGCTTAATGCGGAATCAGCGACCGGCCGGAACGTACGTACGTGATCGCTCCTGGATCGTCCTCGTCCGTGTCCCTCCGTCCGTCCGAGAACGAAACCATTTCCCTTATCTTTTCCACTGCAAAACTACTGCGTGCATGCGGTGCGAGGTGGTTCCGGTCGATCGAGCTCAGGTCAGCGCCCGACGACAGGCCGGTATGTAGCCCGGCCCCGACATCCCGGCGGCCTACCTACCTATCGCGCGCCCCGATCGACCTGCGCTGCGACGACGACGACGACGACGACGACGACGGCGACTACTTGACCATGGACGCGCCGCGCCCGCGCCTCGCGGTGCGGCGCCGGAGTCGCGGTCGCCGATCGCCGCGCGCTCGATCGATCTCCCACGCCCGCCCGGCCGGCCGGGCCGGGGGACCACCCGCCCGCCACTTAACTTGCAGAGTTGCAGCAGGTTGCATTGCGACGACGACCAGCGCTGCGCCGTGGCCTGCGCTGCCGTCCCGAAACGCACGCGCGCGCGCTCCCCACAGCACGTACTACTACCGAGCGAGTCGGCGCGCTCGCGCTCGCGGCGGTCGCCGTCGTCGGTCTCGCCCGTCCCAGCCGCCTAACTTTGACGCGGCTTAATTTGCCAGTTTGCGCTGCTGCCCGGCCCGGTACGTCTCGCTACTTGCATTGGCTCGTACGTACGTACGTGCTGCGGGCGCGCGCGTGTTCGTCACGATCGGAACCGTACGTGCGTGGCGTGGCACTACCCTCCACCGAGCGTATATCCACTGTCCACCGGTTAATTCTTCCTTCATTCGGACCAGGAGAATTGACTAACCGTGCGTGCGTGTGTACAAGTCACAGGCATCGGTTTCTTTCAAAAAGTCTCTCGATCAGTCGATCTCTTCATGCCCTTCGAGTTTGTCTGTGTGGCGCGCGCGCGAACGAAGCTTCACCTGAGCTTCCCAGGAGATCGAGCTACTGTTGACTGTTCCAATATATGTTTTCCTCCCATCATCACCTCGACGTCGAGACGCGCTCGATCCTTTTCTCGCCAAGATTTTTCTCGCTCGGTTTCACTGTTTTCTTTTTTTGCATGTGTGTGTACACACAGATCAGCACGTGTCGTGTTTCTATATCCACAAGCACGTGAGAGTGAGACAGAGATTTTCCTCCGGGCGTAAGTCGTTCTATAGACTGTGGAGATTAATTCGTTCCTTCTACTCGTTGAAGCGTTCGTTCAAAGTACGTAATTTCCACCGAGACACAACACAAACCTGGCGTCTTTATCTGAGCCTCGCTTCGCTCGTCTTAGTCTCTCCTTCGTCAGGTGGGTGCAGGGTAGTTCCTGAAAATGTCGTCATTCCGTCTCTTTTTTGCCGCATACCGAGTTTGAACATTCTTTCCCTGTACCTCTCACCAGCCAGTCCAGATTTGTAAATTATACCTACCGTTTCTTGTTCCGTACAGATTAGGTTGTTTTATAAAATCACACGTGCACTAGTGATTAATAATAAACTGTTATTGTTTGGAAACCAGATGTGTACAATAACACCGCCACTGGCTTTATTACCTTGCAGACGAATTCTGAACCACCAGCACTGGCATTGTGGCTGCTAAGTAAAATGGATTTAGCTGACGCAAGTAAAGCATTGCCCGGTTAAACTACTAGCACTATCGTTTTCCCTTTTGCGCATGCATGGGACCACGACAGCCTCTTTTTACCTTCAGTTTCAACTTTTCAAGAAAAAAGGCACTTTGCCAAGCTTTTCCAAAGCGCCCAGTGAAGTGAATCCGTCCATTAAAATTTCACCGTTCTAGAAACCATGGTGCTCGTGAGCAATTCTAAGTATATTATTATAATTAGAGTTAAGTAATTAATGATCAATAGCAAATAATCACACCATTCTTTAATTACTTTCTACTCCCAAAGGTACAGGAAGATTACGAATAAGGCCAGCCTCAATGAAAGTTTCATGGACACAATTAACTAGAGTGACACATCATCTAAAAGTGTTTGAAATTATGATGAAACACCTCTCAATGCATAGTTTCACCAATTGTTTTCCTAGGTCACATGCAATAAACAAGCTGTCTAGGTAACTGTGTATATGGAGTTTCATCACCATGAAACTCATTTCACCTCTATCTTCATTAATACAGTGCAACATTATAAAAAATATTGACATGACAATCAATTTATTGTCCATTAAACTTTCACTGAGACTGGCCTAATGCATTCGATCACAACAAGCTCATCCTTTAATTACTTTCTACTCTTTTTCTAGATCAATTTAATTACTTTCTGCTGACATTTAGATTATCTTCAATTTGCATATATATAACCCTCAGCTCGATCGCCCTTTACTTCATTTCCACAGAGACCGGATTGATGCCGCAATATATACCATGGATGCACGCATTTCGTGCTTGCCAATATTGACTGCTGGGACCGGATGTGAAATCCGATACTGATGGCCCCAACGTGACAACATTCAGGCCCATCGATGGACCTCTTCGTTGCTCATGGAGTCCAACCAAGACCTGTGCATGGAAGAAATTGGTGGGGCTCTGACGATTCTGATGGCCGCAAACTGGATGCACATTGGAGTCCAGATGCTGCGGTCAGTAAAATCGGACGTGCCAAAAGAAAATAATCCTCATCCGAAGAAAGGTAGTACGTACTGATTTGTGGACTTGGTAGTCAAACTTTTTAACCGCCTATGTCTTTTGTTTGGGCTTGGAAAAAGGGGGGATTTTTCTGACCTCACAGGCTGCTGCAACCGTGCAGATCGTAATGTGAAATTGTAATAAATAATATACATCAATCACGAGAGCCTTTTGGACGGTGACACTGACAGAGACACGACTTTCTTTCTGCCTTTGGAGTGGCTCATGATAGATCAAGCACTTGGACGTTAGATCTGCACGTTTCTGCGTGCTCTGGCCTGGTCTTTCAGAAATCTTCAAATCCAAGGCAGCAGTTACATGCATGTGGTGACAATGTGCCCCTGCTTACCATAAATTCATAACCACGACTTTCTCGGTGTGTTTGAAAAATAACACCACTTTCAGAACGTGAAATTTCGTGGCGGTGCTTGGAGTGGCTTATGATGGAGCTCGCACTTGGAGTGGCATATGCACGCCACGCTGCACGTACTCGTGCACATTTCCATTAAAAATCAAAGCTTTCCAGATAATCTAAAAAACTGCCTTTCCAGATTCGGAATAACCCAAAGAAAAAGTTCAGAATGGTCCAAACTCTTCAGCACCCACGTTTTTTTTTAAACAATCACCCACTGCCAGAGACAAACCGGCGAAGGCCCAGAGTTAAACAGGCCCAGCACATCTAATTCCTTCTTAGATCCCCTGGGCCGTGTCAGCCCAGCATCATAGAAGCCCAGGAACCAAGTGCATGAGCCTGCTGTGTGGGAAATTTTGCCGCATTGAGAAACAGAGCATGCTTAATCTCGGGAATTCCAAAACAGCTCGTTCACATTAGTCCGAAAACCCACATTTTTTTAGTGGTCCACCTCCACGTTCCTCCCCGACCGAATTTCCTAATTGCAAGACGATGGCAGCCTGGAGGAGACTGACTGACTGAACCTCTGCTGCATCGAGGAGTTTTTCTAGACCCAAACAATCATACGAGTTTCAAAATAACTCGTTTTCTTTTTTGAAATATAAAATAACTCGGTTCACATTTGCAACCTAAACCCCAGGGCTTTGTTTATCCACCTCCACATTCCTCCCCGACCGGATTTCCAAATGGCCTGTCGACGGCAGCCTACCTGACCTGACTGCATATGGGAAGCGAGAAGAACACCAGAAGTCTCCTTCACACCACTGCTGAAGGATCCCGGCTCAACCCAATCATGCCACCCACTGCATGCCTACTGATTCCGCTCGCCGAGGGAGCCATTGTTAAATCTTTCCCGCAAGCCAAAAAGAGGAGCTTTTCGGGCAAGAAAAGACCAGAGCTCATGCCTCTCCAGGTTGTGCTGGCCCCATGTGCAGCGCAGCCACAACTGTCTAGCCGCGTTGGTGTTAGTTTCATTTCATCAGGGAGTAGTGTCAAGTCAAGGGCCTGTTTAGTTGCATAAAGTAACTCCCAAATTCACTATACAAAAAGAAGATTCCCCATCACATCAAAATGTCATAACATGCATGGAGTATTAAATGCAGATGAAATCAAAAACTAATTACACAGTTTTGTTGTATTCAGCGAGACGAACATTTTGAACCTAATTAATCAATTTTTGGACAATTTTTCGCACATACAAACAAAATGCTACAGTAGCGCAATGATTATGAAGTGACATCTTACTCCCAAATTCAACCTCCCAATTCTAACATCTAAACACCACCCAAGTGTGTGCTTTGCCGCTCGCTTTCCGTCCCAGAACCTCGTCAGGAGAAGCCTCTGGCCTGTGGGGATTAGTTATCGTGAATCTACGTGATGATTGCGTTCGCATGCATGATTGGGTCGCCGGCGGCTCACGCGCTTGCGGTGCCCGGATGAGATGCCCAACCGGCGGCCGTGTCCGTGACCGTGTTGGTGTGTTCCCATGGATGGCACCTTGGCAAGCAAGCTCCAATCCGAGATGGGGGCACGGCGGGCCTGTGACAGCGAGACGGTCTGGGATTTGCATTATGTTATAACTAGGCGATTCCCCACGCGTTGCTACGGGATTTGAAAAAGTTTTCGATAAACAATGAATCATACTTGTATTTGTATTACAATGTCAACTAACTATGCAAGTGAGGTAAAAATCAATTCACGTTTGAGAATTTAAGATGATGTGCACATGAGAGAAATATCAATTAATATATCTTAGTGGGTTTTTAGTGCATCTGGGAGATGATGATGTGGCTTCATGAAAGATGAGAGAAATCCTTAGTGAGGAGCCAAAACTAAGTTTTATATGATGATATGCAGGTACAGAACGTCCTGCCGCGTCAGCTGATGATCGACAAGATCCCCGGCGCCGCAACAAGGACGGTACGGCACCTACTACTCGCGATTTAACTGATTGTTGGCTAATGTGTAATGTGCAGTGCATCAGTGGCTTGCCCCGTTGGAACTCCTGCCGGCCGGCGGCGATCCCTGTCAGCACCAGCTCGCCGGCAATGGTGTGCAACACGGTGAGGACGATATATATCATCCGATGCAAGTATGCAACAAGCAGCTGGTCCTGGCGATGGTACGGTGGATGCAATAAACACCTCGTCAGCAGGTCCTGCCGATGGTATGCAGCGCAACTCTGCAAGCAATACATGACCGATGCATCATACTCCGCGGTACAGGGTCAACTATGCAATCACCGTCGGATTAGGCCAGCTAGCGGTCGAGTATATTCCACGGCATCTACGTGCATTGCTCTCACTGACTGGCTGGCTGAACGACGCTGACAGGGCAGGAATTCTCCGTACATCCGGGCGATGCCGTACGGGCCTCGCTCGCCGTAGGCCGTACCACGAAAGTTCGTGCGGATGTATTTTTCTACAGCATGCGGACGACGAGGATGGAGCTCAATAGCTTATACCAGTAGGTTGTGTTTAGTTCCCCGTCCCATCACCAAAATTTCTAAAATTCTCTCTCCAAACATCACTATCCACCTATTACATCAAATCTCTCTCCTCATGCATGGAACACTAAACGTGGGTAGATAAAAAAACTAATTGTATGGTTTTGATGTACACGACGAGACGAATCTTTTGAGCTTAGTTAGGTCATGATAGGACAATGTTTACCACAAATAAACGAAAGTGCTACAGTACGCTACAGTGTCCGATGTGACATTTTTCCCAAACTTTCTCCTGCATTTTTTGAACTAAACACAGCCATACTTGGACGTTACTAGCAGTGCCAGTGAGTAGGTAGATTATTCTCACGAACATGCAAAAAAAAACTGATCGCTCTCATCGGGCCAGATTTTTCTCCCGTACGTACAAAGCTGCACCACAGGCTGACTGTTGACTGTGATTTGTGACCTGCAGGTCGATAAATCTGACCGGTCGCCTGCGTACGTGCAGCGAGAATGTGCAACGGGACGGTACGGCGCCCGTGCAGTCACGTCAGAAAGCAACGGCGAATAAGCCAAACCATTTCGGTCTCTTCCATGATATGGAAGAAGAAGAAGCTGAAACCCCGTGACGAATGAATGAGCTCCCTCGATCTGATATATCGTCAGAAAGAACAATTAGTCTCAATCAATTATAGAAGTTCTTTGTGGCCAATTCCAGCCAGTCGATCCATGCATGCAAGACCTGCTTAATCACGTACAATTCTCTTCGTCGTATTGTTTTCACAAAAAGGGAAAGAAATTATTTGGGCGTGCGTGGTCGTCAGTCCGGTTCGGATCACGCTAAGGATATACGAGTACTCCGTAGATCATTATGCGTAATAAGCTTCATTCATTCACTTCACTTGACATGATGTCAAGTGAAATGAATGAAGCTATGACATCTGCGTGACGAAACTTTGGATGATCACTCGCTCGATCGCTGTCCCGTGCTTGACTGGATGTAGTAGCTAGGTAGATGCAGAGCCAGCACGTTGGGTTGACGTGATGACCTCTCATATATCATTGCGTCCTGCGTAGGTTGCGTGGAGAGACCGGGGGATAAGGATTAATTTGTTCGTCCCCATCAGCCGAATTTTCTAGACGAAACCCATAGATCGAGCGAGTGATCATCCATCATCAAGTCATCAATCATCAAGTCATCAGTCATATATAGGCACCGTACCTGCTCGGGCTGGCAGTTTCCGTGGACGTGGGCGCCGCGCATGGCGTCAGGTGATTCGGACATCGGAAAAATCTGGCGACGACCGATCGATCGACCCGGCCTGAGTGTCACGAGAACGTACTTACGTACACACGCCGTTAAGTAGGTAGGGACAATTAATCAACAATGTATCTATCGTAGAATCGTAGGTGTACCACCACGCGCGTGCATGGAGTCAGGATCGTCGACTGCTAATAACATTCGTCGGCAACAACTGTTACCTGGACGACGACTTGCTTGAATTAAACGGAGCTGTTGACGTATCACCGCACCTTTAGAATCGTCCAATAGATCATAGAAGATGCATGCATGCATGGCTCTTGCTATGAGATTTTTCGTCCTTACACGAATGTACGTACGCGAAGAGATATGCCAAGACGTACTGTACTGACTTTGAATTCTTCTTTTTTTTTAACTTAAAGCGACTTTGAATCCTGATGCCCACGTACTACTCCGTACCTCGCTCGTTGTGATAGGCGGTACTTGCTGGCCTCTCACGTAAATGAAAACAAAAAAAAAACAGAGAAGAGCACGCAGCTTTCATTCAGATGCCGGTGGGGATCGGAGAGTCCCGGCAGGAACCCCAAAACCGTGGACCGAATAACCGCCCACCATGACGACACACGACCACCACTCGAATCAATCAATCATAGAGGCAAACGGAACGGAACGGAACGGAACGGAATCAACCAGAACGGCCCGTGATTCCGGACAGTACGGCCGCCGGCCCCCACCACCGCGCACCGGTCGCCCGTACACGGGGGTACTTTTCCCGGCGATCCCCTCCATCTGGGCACGCCGTGACTGACAGGTCAGGTCAGGCCAGGGTCCCCCCCTGCCTAGGGAGTAGCTACTCCATGGGCTGGCTGATGGGCCGCATGGCCCCCATGTGAGCGGGCTGGGGCTCGCGCACCTGCTCCGTACGCCTGCGTCCCGTGGCGGCGCCGGGGACGAGGGCGACGACTCGACGAGTACGCGGCGCGTAACCGCCACGGCGAGCTGGCTGGCTACGCGCCACCGGCCAGCGTATACGCGCGGATGGGTAGGCAAGTTGCGGATATTCTCTAGCTTCTGTTTCGTGCTCCGATCCGAATGGGGGGAAATATATAATTTGCTTGTTTTAATTTATTTGGTCAAGATGGCCGGTATACTACGCAGACGTTGGTTTTGATTTGATAGATTGGTTGGTTTCTGACTAACATTATTCCGGGCAAAACGAGTCGGGAATTTAGGCATACGCGTCTGGCGTATTTAATTTGTACTCCGTATGCTAATTTAAGCAAGGAGATAGCTGGATCGATCGGTGCATAGAATAGTACTCAACTGCTCATGGATCTGAACCTACGCCGTTGACAAGGAATGTAGTGTGAACAATCTGGAGGTCTCAACGGTTTCTCGAGCAAACGTGACCGAGTCGTTGCATACTTGCATGCCATGGCACTATTTTCCCTTACGAAAAAAAGGCAATTAAGAAAGTTAAACGGTTGGGTAATTATTAGCACATGGCAATTTGAAGCCCTACGATCAAGTTGTCCAAACGCCCAGGTGACTGACTCTATTGGTCATGGACGTCCAACACACAAACCACCGCTCGCCGGTACGTGTCGGAACCAAAACTTGATGCATTGCACTTGCACCCAATCTGGCCATCTGCAGCGTGTCGCGAGCTCAGATTTCTGAAATCCCACCTCGGTAAAAAAAACAGTGCACACAACAACACCACAGAGATGCACGCACGCATCGATCTCGATCAGCCCATATGCATTGCCGCCGCGAGGTCCCGAGAGATTTGTTCGGTTCAGGACGACAGACCCAAGTTGCCGGCGGACGGAGCGGCCGGCAGCGGCGGCGTGGAAAACCGTGCGACGAGGCCGCGCGCCGCTAGCTGCCGACCGGGTCCCGGCCGTGCCGCGGGCAACACGGGGGCTCACACATAGACGTGTCGCGACGGCCGGCGACGATGCCTTCCCCTTCCCGTGCATCCTGCATTCTCTCGAGTCCGACCATTGCATTTTGCACGCCAAATCTCGTGAACGTGTAGTGCGAACGTTCAGGACTTGCTGGTAGTGGGGCCAAGATGTCAGCCAGCGATTCACCGTAGTGGGGCGCATCCCACATGGCTGCGCCTGCGGTTCGGACAGCTGGACGGACACGGTTAATATGTCCCCATTCACTCGTGTCGGGCCCGGCCTATACGCCCCCGACTTTTGTTGTAGGGGGTAGGAGGAGCACCACACCACACCACACCACACTGCACGCGACACGACAGGCGCCTCTCTCTGACAGGGCGGTGCGTGCGCCGTGCGCGAGCGCTTTCTCCTTTTCTGAATCCGGCGGGGCGGAAAGGCCTGCGCGGGGGAGCCGATCCGACGGTCCGTCCCCTGAAAGGAAATCCGGGTCGCGTCGCCGGCGATGCACGCACGGCTCTGGCAGCGACACCGGTCGCCTTTCCAACGTGCAGACCTGACTGGCATCCGTATAGGCCGGATTCGCCGATTCCGCTGTCGAAGCCGTATTGGGGGGCCGTACGTGTATACCGTTGCCAAGGTGTACGTATTGCACGCTGTTCTAGTACTACCAGGTAGAGTGTCGCCTTTTCTAAAAAGTAGCGGTCGAGTACGTACGTAGTATATACCGTTGTCTGTTCTACTACAGTACGTAGTAGTGTTCGTTCACTCCTAGGAGAGCCTGGCCAGTCCTGCACGTACCGTACTTGCCAAGAGTATACTACTGGCTAGTCTGGCTGGCGTACCAAGTGTAGAGAGAGAGAGAGCGCCGTACGCTGGTAGTAGTGGACCCCAGCCTAGCGGTGTGTCGCGACCCTGTACCTGTACCTGTACTCCTGGACGGACCGGCGCTGCACCTGCACGGCCCGAATCCGAGTGCCCCGACGAAAGATCTTGGACGCATCAAAACCCCCATGACGACGCGCCTCGGGGCTCGCGCCGCGGCCCACCCCTCTTTTGCAGTTTTGCCCGCCGCGCGCGGCCGGGCCGAGGTTTTCACATGGGACGGACACTTGCCGCCCTGCCCGCTCGATCGTGCTCGCTGCGGCACACCACGTGGTGCCGTCATGCGGGGGCCTGCCTTGCCCTGGATCGCGCGATCCTTCTCGGTTTTTACCCACGGGCGCCCGTGAGTCCGTGAGCCGTGACCGTGAGTCACCGAGTCCCTCCAACGACTCCTCCCGGTCAAGTCAAGCCAAAGCCACTGGCACTGCCACGATGCAAGCATTCACGTTCGTCTGGTGTGTGTACGTGTACGTGGTGTCTCTCCTAATTTAGTACTCCGGCATTTGCTCGGCGGGTGTAGCCGCTCGCCGGCCGACACCACCCCAGCGCGCGCTCAACCGTGATCTCGACGAGATGTGAGCTCACGGCGAGCGGCCGGGAGCGGTGGCCGGAATCCGCGGCGAGTCCGGCCAAGAGGTGAGCGGCCGGCGTGGCGGAAGACGTGACGCTCGTCTTCCTGTGGGCGTGGAGCGACGGGCGAGAAAGCCGGCAGGTGGGGAGCACTTGCCAATTCCAAGCTGCCAGCGCAGCCAAGCAAGCCACCGTCACCCTGTCTAAAAAAGTTGGCCGATCGATCGAGTCGAGACCTGTAGACAAAAGAGGGCGGTTAGGGCGTAGTAGGTCGATCTGCAGGTGCCATTATTTTGCACGCGCATGCATCCTGGAGTACGCACGTACTGCAGCTAGCGTGCAGGTGCTCGTCTCGTCGTCGTGCATGCATGGGCCGGCCAGGGCCAGCGCACGCAATGTGGGCATGTGGCCGTCCGGCAGATGTACGGACGGACACGGGCGCACTGCTGCCGGCCTACTGTACCGCGCACGCAGCCAAATACGGAGGTGGCGTGGCTTGCATTGTCACGCTACAGCCAAGTACAGGTTTAACCGGTTCAGGTAAACAGGTGCCGCGCGCGAGAGATTTTTTTTTATGTCTAGCTTCCTGCTGTTCTGAATGCTAGCTAATCCGTAGGATCAGCAGCAACTCGGGCTGCTGCGTTCGTGGTAGTACTGTAGGTTGCAGTTAAATACTGTACAGTACATGTATCACTGGAAGGTTTATATTAGGCAGAGACGACGCAGGGCCCGGAATCATCACACTGTTGTTGTGCATGCCAATCAATCGGATGTTTGCTGCTCTACACATACTCACACAGCTCGTGCAGAGGTGCAGGGCCAGAGTTTGCACGGTGACAATTGTCCACCTTTCCATCGCTCGACCAGTCGACCCCCCTGCTTCGCGCGCGGCATGCCATGTGCGGATGCATGCATGCATGCATGAATCGCGCCTCTTATCCTCGCTGCGTGTTCGGTCTCGTACGTACTCTTGCTTGCTTGAAAATGAGATAGTCCATATGGCCACCGGCGTGTCAACTCCGCCCGCCCCAAGTCCCCGGCCAGGCTAACTCTCTCCGACGACGAACGTGGCCGATCCACGAGCCGTACGTACGATCTAACGTCCCTTTCTCCAAACTATCGAGTCAACATATGTACTGTAGTACTCCTAGCTGACATCGCGCTGGGTGAGCTTCAGTTGCGCTGGTCCACCCTGTCCGGCTGTAATATTACACTGTCGAAACCCTGCATCGACCCGGCAAGTGCAATGACACAAGTTTAAATCGATGAAGAGTTTAATCAGTTTGGTGATCATCAGTAGTTCAGTACGTGACTACAAACTAACTGTCTCCCCATAATGCATGTACGGCGTCCATTCAGATACGATGTGTGCTTCGTGATGGGGCGATATCTCAAATTAAAGGGCATGCATGTTAAGATTCAAAAATAAGGGGCCTTCCAGTCATGAACCGGATACAAGAAGATTCTTCGGGCTGGCGTGCATGATGGGTGACGAATCAGCCGACCAACTCCCCTACTACGTACGCACCCGTCCTAGCTACGTTTAGGTAGCCGCCGATACCTCAGGGCGTGACACCCGTACGTACCCCAACCCGCCTGCCAGACCGCGCGCGCCGCCGAGATGAGCTCGAATCTCGGGTGGCGCCGAGTTCCTAACGCGTCGCCTCGCCGATTCCGGAAAAAGGAGGCTCCCGATCCCGAACGTGGTGGAGACCAATTTGCAATCTGTTTACCTGCTAATCCGATCCGCGCGTGGATCACGGATCGCATATGTGCCCTAATACATACACGCACGTTGCATTTACACAAATTTGCTCTCCGATGCGTTGCTATCGTCTATCGGACGTCTCGGCGGCGTAGCTCGCTCGCCGCCGCCGCTAGTGCAGCGACACAGCACGTCGGCAGGCTGTGCACGGGATATGCTCGCTCTGGGTATTGGATATTTCGCTACGTGCTTAATTATTGTACATCTATCAGTTTGGCAGACCTAGTACTGTGCGCTTTTATTTTGCGTGCTGGCTAGATGCTGGGATCGATCGAAATGTTTTGCATATTGTTAGCGTGCGGTGACATACCACGTTTTTCTTTTGCTCTCAGCCTAGAGCGTTAGCGGATTTTGTGCGGTGATAATTATTCCTGACGGTGGACAGTACTCCGTATATATATTTTCTGAAATTGTTTATGTTCCGTTGCAATATACACGTAAAGTTTTAATTCTCGAAACTTAAATAAACCAGTGACCAAGTCAAACGCCACCTTATAAAAATCACCGCTGAGTGACCGAGCACGCTGTGCGTACGGTACGGGCATGCACTTCTGATGATTCTGAAAAAAAGAGGAGCTCAGCTCACTTGATCATCAGTGTCTCTCCCCTCCATGTGCCAGGTCAGTGCGCGGGCCCCGCGACAGCGACGGCCCGCATTCCAACCCAACCCCCTCTTCGCCGCGCCCGGACGGAACCGTACGACAGCGGACTACGGACGCGGCCGGCAGTGCCCGGCGCGGCCGCGCACGCGGGGCAGGCGGGCCCGCCCCGAGCACCACCCATCCATCGGTCGGGGTCCGGCCGGAGCCAAACCGGGGCGCCCCGCCCCCATCAAGCCCGGTCCGGGCCCACCCCACCGGCTTTCCTCCATGATGATGCCCTCCGTTTCCGTGTACGGTGCTACGGTGTACCTGCCGGGTACTCCTACTGTCCTACAGTACCCGCACCCGTACACGTCCCGCAATCAATTCTTTCTTGCGGTTTCATTGCATGTCGACAGACTGTTTGACCAAGCTTTAACAAAATCTTTGAACTCGTTTTAGTTTGTATTTGAAACGTTGAGTTTTTATGGGAAGTTTGGACAAGATTTGGCAATGTTTGAAGTGTTTTGGAGCAGAATAAGTGTCCCCAAAGCCTGGAAATATTTTAGTGGGGTGGTATCAAGTGGCCCCAGAACCAGCCCACCCTGAGGGAAGATTTTTTTTTTTTGAGGAACCCCTGAGGGAAGAATTTGCAAAGGGACATTTGAAGAAGAAAAAAAATCAGATAATAAAGAAAGCAACTACGGCCACCCCGGCGCGCTCCGGATCCCCTGCCCCGTCGCCGACTTCCGCGACCTCCTCCTCCACCTCTCCTCCTCGGACGACGAGGCGGCCGCCTGCTACTAGTACTAGACGCCGCCGCCGGGTCGGCGGCATCCCCCGCGCCGCCGCTCTCCCCGTCCCGCCCCTCGCCGCCGTCCGGGAAGGGGAAAATCGCGGAGGGCGGAATTGAGATTTGCCCCCTCGGTGGACGCCGCCGGTAGCTGCCTTGTCTTCTTACTGATTTGCCCCTGCGTGGGAGGCCTGTACATAGGGGAGGACGGGGGTACAACGGGGATTTCGCCGCATTTTCTCCTGCAGCTTGACAGTTTTAGTAACCTGCTGTCTGGTAGGAATTAGGGGAATTTTTCCTCTCTCTCTTTTTTTTTCTTCCTTCTCTCTCCCATGTTTTGGGTGTTCATCTAGATCTAGCAGTGGCAGTCTGGCTCTCGCTCTTGTGGTGGTTGTAATGGAGTGGTAGTGGAGCCAGCCACCTGCCTCCTTGTTTTCCTAGGGGTTTTGAGATCTTAACAATACAATGTACTCCAGCCGCAAGGTTGCTGATCTCGTGACTGAGACCGAGGAAATTCCAAATGCAAATTGCCAAATCTTCTTGCCATGTCCCAAGATCTATCTATAGAGATCGAAACCGCAGTGCACTGCGTTTTCTCGTAATTTTTGGTACTCTCTGTGTGCTACATTTTTCGATGCCGAACAAGATCACAACCATGCCTGAATTCAACCGTGTGCGCGCGTCGTGGCATCTCGCGTTCTGCTGTTGGGGATCTCTTGAAGAATCAGATGCTGGTGAGAACGGCGGCGCCGAACAGGGGATCAAATCAGAGGCCGTGCCGGAACTGGAATGGCGTCTTCCCTTACAGCAGGGAGCACCGGCCGGCGACGCTCGCAATCGGCGTCGTCGGCGGTTGCTGCGCGAGCAATCGGCCGTCAGCGTCTGGTTTGTCACGCTGACGCAGGCGACGAGCGAGCACCAGTCATCACTCGGTCAGCAGTCACTCATTTGATCGTTTCCTAGTTTCTACCAGACTTCAGTTGCGTTCGGGGAAAACGCGAAGAATTTCCAGGGGCTCGTAATCCGCCGATATTTTGGATTTTAAACGTGGCTGTTCTGCCGGGACATGGCGACATCGACGAGTTGACAATTTCACCGCGCTCTTTCCAGCAGTTGCCAACGAAGAAAACCGGAAAACTGAAAGGAATTGAATTTCACCAGCAGTTGCCAGTTGGTGCTGTCCGTACGTACCTAGTTGTTTCATAGCACGACTTTCAGAAAACTACCGATGAAAGAAAATAAAAAAACAGCTCAACCATGAAATGCCTACGTATGTAACTTTCCAGCCGAGAAACAGCGGCTGTGTTTATTCCCCAAATTACTCGAAAATTCTCTCTCCAAACTTTACTATTCATCTATCATATCAAATCTCTCTTCTCGTGCATGAAACACTAAACGTGAGTAAATAAAAAACTAATTACATGATTTTAATGTACACGACAAGACGAATCTTTTGAGGCTAGTTAGATCATGGTAGGACAATGTTTACCACAAACAAACGAAAAGTGATACAGTACGCTACAATGTCCGATGCGACATTTTCACCAAACTTTTCCTTCCCTTTTGGAACTAAACAGCAGGCACCGATCTATTCCAAAGGTGCTGGGATGGGTATTTTCTTTCCCTTGCCAGGTTTCGCTATCAAATCTTTCTCCTTTGCTCCAATAGCTACGCAAAAGGAAGGAAAAGGTTGAATAATGCTAGGAATTGACCCCCCCTGAAATCTCCATCTGAGGGTACAATAATGCCAGCACAAAGGGGGTTTTGTGGCCCGAATGGACACCTCGTCAAATGATGGGCTGCGCCATGTGCTGAAATCTCCCGCCAGTGCGGCTGCTACTGTGGCCGAGCTCACGCTGATGAAGACGGGATGCGCGCGCGTGCCTTGGCCCTTGGGGAAGGTTTAGAGGGGCACGCAGGAGCTTGCTTGCGCTTCAATCAGATCAGAGCGGGTAATTCTGGCATCGATCACTCACCACATTCTCCTCGGAGTCGTCGCGTCAGCGAATGAACCGCCGAACCAGCTATATCTTTGTACGATTACGCGTAATGTCCAGAGAGATTATATGCAAATATGACGTAGATCATGGCACGTACGTAATGCATGCATGTGCTGCCTAATCTGCACATTGGAGATTCATTTTTTTTTCTCAAAAAAATATTTGTTTTTGGAGAAGCACATTGGAAATCCTTGCGACGGTGATCCAGGTACTAAATGCCACGTTTGAACGTGTGTGAAAGCAGCGCCCGCCGTCAGGATATATACGATATATCACACCGGAAAACCGAAATGTGGCAGAATTTTTTCTATAGTTCATTATTCTACTGGTCCTCCAAAAAGAACACATTTGGGGGAGCAGAAATTCTTGGCGATGCGTTAATCAGCACATGCCGTGCTGACCGCCGAGGCAACGAGCTTATCTTTCCGCTTTAATTCAGGTAGCCGCGAGAGTCAGCCGGCTTCCCACAGGGCTTTTCAACGCATCGCCACATGGTTTTCAAAAAAAAAAAACGCATCGCCACATGCTGACAGGCCTCCCCAACTCCATCCCTTCCCTTTGAGAAGTCAGAGCGCTCGCCGTGACGATGTAGATGTAGATGTCCTAAGCGCCACACAGCTGATCGAAATTAAGCGCAACGAAATCTTAGTCCGCATTGCGTGCCTTCAATTGGTTTCGGCACGAGCGAGTGAAAGCTGCGTGCGATCGGTCGCTGGGCGAGAGTGAGGCGATAAGGACCTGCTGCACGGCTAGCTCTGGATGACTGGATGTGATGAAGCAGGCCGGAGCAGGAGCATGTGCAGGGAGTGAAAGCCACATCGCGGCACGCGTGTCGGGTTGCCCAAACGAGCCGGGCACCGGGCCCAGCAAGCCACTGCAACGGTGCAGGCGCCATGCCGCGTGCGCGCGCGCGGAGACGGCGGCGCTCGATTCGGCCAGCTGCCGGCGCCTGCTCGCCGCGCGGCACGTTGCGGCCGGCGCCACCACAAGGCGCCGCGTTGTGTGGTGCCTGGCTTGGGTGCCTGGCGTGTCCGGCTACCACCGTACTGGCGCGTGAGGTTACGTTGAGGACGACGGCATCGTGCGCTCTCGTGCTGCGGGACAGGGGCGCGAGGCAACGGCACTGTTGGCGATAGCCTTTGCTTGATGCGGCGACACGTTGAGGGTAGGATGGGAGCAGGAACGGAGGCTACAGTGGCCAACAGTAGCGTTATCAGGTGCAGCAGCACGTTTTTTACTCTCTTTCTTTTTGGAGCACAAAGTGCAGCACGAGTTTGCCGGTACGAGTTTGCACGTAGCGAAAAAGAAGGATGAAGAGGAGATCGGAGTTAGTTTCGGCCTGTCTCTGTTCTTTCTTGGGCCATTGTGGCCTGTGACGAAGCAACAAACGACAGCCCATTTAGCCCAGGGCACACCATTGATGGGGATCCCATCCTCACGCCTGTGTGAAATTCCCGTGGGTTCTTATTTCTTATTTCCAGCCCGAATAAACTTGGTGCCGGTGATATCTAGGTCACTCTACTCTCAAAATGCACATATACATACATAAACTTGTAGCTGGTGTCATCTAGTTCCTAACGGGTGTCGCCCAGACCCGCGTGCCTACATGGCCTACCATGTGGGCCGAAAGCTGGCCGGCCCAGTCCAATTTCTCCCCTCCAACTTTTTCTATGGCCCACATATGCCCCTTCAGCTCTTTCTCCCAGCTCAACTCGCCACCTTCTTCCTTCTCCAGCTCCCGCTCCGGCGCCGGCGCGCGGCGCCACCTCCACCTCCCACAGCGCCACGTGCCAGCAGCTCCGCCGCGTCCGCCGCCTCTGTCGACAGCGCGTACGCGTCGCCTCGGCGGACAGCGCGCCGGTCTCTCTCCGCCGTGGCGGGCCCCGCCCCGTCTCCCGTCGCGATCCTCGCCCCTGTCGCCGCGGCCGGGGTGTCGGCTCCGCCTCCACCGCTTCGCCGGGCAGGATGTCCCCGCCGCCGTCGCCATCACGCCGTCCTCGCCCACCTCCAGGCCGGGTCCTGACCTTTTTGGGGCCCAGGGCGAGAAATCTTTTTTGGGGGCCTATGTTTTAAGGCAATACTGATATATTTTATTTTTGTGTCAATTAGAGAGTACAATGTTCAATGTATTACAGGAAGTCAAACTAAAAGTTGGTGCGATGTAAGAATAATCTATAACGTGTAAGCCTTGATGCTCATGCACATCATTAGCTGAAAGCCTGAAAATGACTATGAAGCTATAAAACGTTGAATGAACTAACAGGGTTCTAACATTTGCCCAGTGTTGCAATCCTAATATCCTAATCCCTTTTCTCTTAAACATACCTCTCTTAGTAGGACATACTTAATTAATGCAATTTTTTTGAAAGAAAAAAGAAATCAACAGTACAAGAAGGGTGGGGTGTCTATTTTAAGTGCTGACGTCGCTTTGTAATATACATAGCATATACTGGTTCTACGAAACAAAGAAGAAAAAAATGTACAATACGTAATCGTAGCCTCGAGGCTAAATAGAGCCGATGAGATAGTAGACGAAGACAAACACAAATCAGCTACGGCCGAATAGTCGAGCACACGTACAGGTATAAATTGATAAACGTTTGAACACTCACACTCATACTACGTTTCATATACACCTGTACTGTGTGCAGGGCCCCTGGGTTTGGGGGGCCCGGGGCAGCCGCCCCTCTTGCCCCCCTCCAGGACCGGCCTGCCCACCTCGTTCCGCTCCGGCGCCAGCTCTCCGTGCCGGCCCCGCGTCCCGCGACGCCGTCACCCGCGCCGCCGTCCACGACATCCATGGAGTCGCTCGCCATCCTCCACGCCAGGCCCGCCGCGTTCCCTCCCCGCGCCGGCCTGCGCCTCCCGCTCCCGCGCTTGCGCCCGCGAGGCGCCTCCTTCCCCTCTCTCCACCTCCGCCGCCAAGCTTGTGCTCTACTCCCCGCTCCTCGCGTCGAGGGCCGACGCGCGGGATATCGGCGTCGGCGACGGCAACGGCGTGGAGGATATCGGCGGCCTGGCCAGTGGGCGCGGGGGAGCTGCTGGCGCACGGCCACGGGTGGGCGGCAGCCAATCCGGGCACGTGTGGCGCTGTGGGAGATGGAGGTGGGCGCGTCTGGCTATCACCCGTGCGATGGCCGAGACACCTGTCGCCTGAAGAATGGACGCGCTTCAGGTTTTCTATTGAGCTGATGGTGTGCCAATTATGTTTTGATGCGTACGCATTTGATGAGTGGAGCAATACAGAAAGCTGCACACGTGACGTGTTAGGTCACTTGCATGCAATTAGTAAAAGAAACATTGCTCTTAAATCAAGCATCTGAGTTAAATTCTGATCGCACCATAATGCTTATTACAATAAAATCTAAAAAAAAGATCTCACTTGACTATATTTGGATACCTTTTTTTCGAATATTTTTTATCAAACGAAAACAAATGAAAAAAATGAATCTACATTACGAATAAATTGCTGTATATGGAGAACAGAAGAATCCACGTTCCGAACAAATTACTGCACACGGAGAACAAATGAGTCTACGGTGCGAACAAATTACTGCACACGGAGAACAAATGTGTCTACGGTGCGAACAAATTACTACACATGGAGAACATGTAAGTCAACATTGCGAACAAATTACTGCACATGAAGAACATGTAAGTCCACATTGCGAACAAATTACTGCACATGGAGAACAAATGAGTCCATGTTACGAACAAATTATTGCACATGATAAAATAAAAAAAGAGCAGAAAAAAGAAAATAAAATAATATAGTGAATGAAAAAATAAATGGTAAAAATGAAATAATAAAAATAAATAGAATATAAACAAAAATGAAAATTAGAAATAAATAAAAAAGAAATCAAAGAGAAAGAAAACAAAAAAATCGAAAATAAGGTACCAGCATGCATGCAACGGTCCAAAAAAGATTAGCGTGGTGACGTTGTGCAAGCAACACGTGAGCAGACCATCAGCATACGGAAAGTTTTATTGAACTGATATCTGTTGTTGGGCTCTAAATATGAAACGGCCCGTGAGCAGACCATCAATATGCGATGGAGGGAAAGTTTTATTGGACTAGTATCTGTTGTTGGGCTGTAAACATGGGACGGCCCAAAACAAAATTAGCCCGCGGGCGAAGGCGCAGACACGTGGGCGACATATGCGTTAAAATCGCGCGGCGATGTATAGTCGCGACGGGTGGAGGTGGCGCTGGCGCCGGAGTGGGAGCGAGAGCTGGAGAAGGAAGAAGGTGGGGAGTTAACTCGGAGAAAGAGTTGAAAGGGCAGATGTGGGCCAGAGCAAAAGTTGGAGGGGAAAAGTTGGACTGGGCCGGCTAGATTTCGGCCCACGTGGGAGGCCACGTTGGCACGCAGGTGTGGGCGACGCCCGTTAGGACCCAGGTGGCACATGCTGCCAAGTTTATGTAGGTAGATGTGCATTTTAAGACTAGAGGGATCTAGATTACATCGGCTGCTAATTTTATGTACCGTCCGTGCATTTCAATACCGCCCATACATTTTACTCTTCCAGCCCAAAGGTGTGAATCGACTTCGGTAAAATTTTCCCGATTCCCGCACAATCTTAAACCAAAAGTAAGTTGGGATGTTTTTGACCATACGAATTTCACATGAAACCAGTGGCCGAGCCAGGATTGACATCAAGGGAGGGCCAAGTCAAGCTAAATGAACAGCTACATAATTGAAGTACTATGTTAACCTTTGTTTTAAGAAAAAAGGGTAAAGCTAAGCTAGCTAAATGTGAACAATCAAAGAGCCATAAAAAATTCACTGAGATTTTAAAGGTTGTAGCCTATAGGAGAGGGGAATGTGATGATTACTACATTCAAAAGCATGCACCAACATGCATTTTTCAGCAGGAGCATAGGTTCCTTTCTTTTTGAGATGTGCATGCAGGATTAACATGCATGGCTCCTTAAAAGATTGTACTGTCACTACGGCGATTTCGTTTCTTGGAGATAGGATGTGCGTGTATTGACAAATGATGCATAGCTAGTTGCATACAATGATTTGCGGAAAATGAGGAAGAGCATGAAAGGAAGGCATGCTTCATTTGTGTAGAGAGGGAGTAGAGAGGGAGATAATTTATTACAGCCGCTACATTATCAGTCTTTGCTTGGGTGTGTGAATCGGTTTCTGTAAACTTTTCGCTTTTCAAATGATTCTTATAGTACTTCTGACCATATGAATTTTACATGAAACAAATTGACTTTTAGAGCAATGTGTAAGTTCTTTGCGATGAAATCTAGGACTAGTTTATTTTTCTTTTAATGGTAGACATTATTGTCCGTTAGCATTGAACCCCTACGATGACTTCGTTAACCTTAATGCCTACCGGACAATAGTGAGTGTAAGTTGTGCTGCATATGTTCACGTAGTGAGTGTGCATGTTTGCGTGAGCGTATTCTAATAGTGTGTGAGCTATGTTATTATCCATTCTATTGGTCCAGACATAAGTCTAATGACGATGCTCTTAGCAGTACGAACCGAACCATGGAGTTGTTATTTTGTCCCAGCTCGATCGGTGATTAGGCGTTCGGCTGCCGATTTGGTTCTTCTTCCATTTTACGCGCGCTACCCCTATTACAAGCTAGTCTGCAGCTATGGTCTCATCAGCAGGTAGCTCGCGCTCACCGGCGAGGTGTCAGTCAGTCAGTCACTCACTCACACAGTCACACCCTGTACGTCATGCCCACCTCGATGAGGGAGGTGTGCGGGATGCCGAGCTCCGCGGCGGGCCTCCGCGAGTTGCGCCGGAGGAAGCCGTACACGATGTTGACGGCGAACTTCTTCACCGCCGGCGACGACTCGTGCGCCTCCACGCAGGTGTGCCCGATCATGTACGACACGCCGGACTCCCTCTCCTCCAGCAGCGTCCTCACCTCCTCGTTGCCGCCCTTCTCTCCGGCGCCGCCGCCGCCCCACGGCTCCTCGAACCGGACCCTCCGGGTCACGACGCCGGGGTCGATCTCGCAGCCCGACGCGCTGCTGCACGACGCCGTCGCCGTCGAGGCGTCCACGTCCACCGCCATCCGCTGCGACTGCGACTGGGCGGCGCGCGGCGGCGCGGCGATCACCGACAGCTCGCCGGAGTCGGCGGCGTCCTGATGATCCGCCGCCTGCATCTCCAGGAACTCCACCACCTTCATCAGCAGCTGGTTCTCGAAGTTGAAGTGGTCCCACCGCCCTTCCTTGTACCCGTACCGGACCACGCACCGGAACAGCCGGTTCGCCGGCGCGCCGACGCGGCCGACCAGGAAGCGCTCCTCCGGCGAGACCTTGGGCACCGTCAGCGTCTGGATGGAGACGAAGATGAGCACGCGGTGGAACGCCGGGAAGTTGGTGACGAAGTGCGCGAACATGGGCGGCACGAGAGCTGGAGAAGGAAGAAGGTGGGGAGTTAACTCGGAGAAAGAGTTGAAAGGGCAGATGTGGGCCAGAGCAAAAGTTGGAGGGGAAAAGTTGGACTGGGCCGGCTAGATTTCGGCCCACGTGGGAGGCCACGTTGGCACGCAGGTGTGGGCGACGCCCGTTAGGACCCAGGTGGCACATGCTGCCAAGTTTATGTAGGTAGATGTGCATTTTAAGACTAGAGGGATCTAGATTACATCGGCTGCTAATTTTATGTACCGTCCGTGCATTTCAATACCGCCCATACATTTTACTCTTCCAGCCCAAAGGTGTGAATCGACTTCGGTAAAATTTTCCCGATTCCCGCACAATCTTAAACCAAAAGTAAGTTGGGATGTTTTTGACCATACGAATTTCACATGAAACCAGTGGCCGAGCCAGGATTGACATCAAGGGAGGGCCAAGTCAAGCTAAATGAACAGCTACATAATTGAAGTACTATGTTAACCTTTGTTTTAAGAAAAAAGGGTAAAGCTAAGCTAGCTAAATGTGAACAATCAAAGAGCCATAAAAAATTCACTGAGATTTTAAAGGTTGTAGCCTATAGGAGAGGGGAATGTGATGATTACTACATTCAAAAGCATGCACCAACATGCATTTTTCAGCAGGAGCATAGGTTCCTTTCTTTTTGAGATGTGCATGCAGGATTAACATGCATGGCTCCTTAAAAGATTGTACTGTCACTACGGCGATTTCGTTTCTTGGAGATAGGATGTGCGTGTATTGACAAATGATGCATAGCTAGTTGCATACAATGATTTGCGGAAAATGAGGAAGAGCATGAAAGGAAGGCATGCTTCATTTGTGTAGAGAGGGAGTAGAGAGGGAGATAATTTATTACAGCCGCTACATTATCAGTCTTTGCTTGGGTGTGTGAATCGGTTTCTGTAAACTTTTCGCTTTTCAAATGATTCTTATAGTACTTCTGACCATATGAATTTTACATGAAACAAATTGACTTTTAGAGCAATGTGTAAGTTCTTTGCGATGAAATCTAGGACTAGTTTATTTTTCTTTTAATGGTAGACATTATTGTCCGTTAGCATTGAACCCCTACGATGACTTCGTTAACCTTAATGCCTACCGGACAATAGTGAGTGTAAGTTGTGCTGCATATGTTCACGTAGTGAGTGTGCATGTTTGCGTGAGCGTATTCTAATAGTGTGTGAGCTATGTTATTATCCATTCTATTGGTCCAGACATAAGTCTAATGACGATGCTCTTAGCAGTACGAACCGAACCATGGAGTTGTTATTTTGTCCCAGCTCGATCGGTGATTAGGCGTTCGGCTGCCGATTTGGTTCTTCTTCCATTTTACGCGCGCTACCCCTATTACAAGCTAGTCTGCAGCTATGGTCTCAGCAGGTAGCTCGCGCTCACCGGCGAGGTGTCAGTCACTCACTCACACCCTGTACGTCATGCCCACCTCGATGAGGGAGGTGTGCGGGATGCCGAGCTCCGCGGCGGGCCTCCGCGAGTTGCGCCGGAGGAAGCCGTACACGATGTTGACGGCGAACTTCTTCACCGCCGGCGACGACTCGTGCGCCTCCACGCAGGTGTGCCCGATCATGTACGACACGCCGGACTCCCTCTCCTCCAGCAGCGTCCTCACCTCCTCGTTGCCGCCCTTCTCTCCGGCGCCGCCGCCGCCCCACGGCTCCTCGAACCGGACCCTCCGGGTCACGACGCCGGGGTCGATCTCGCAGCCCGACGCGCTGCTGCACGA
>OAMR01000039.1:2897536-2921956 GCA_900205405.1 Echinochloa crus-galli
TGATGATTACTACATTCAAAAGCATGCACCAACATGCATTTTTCAGCAGGAGCATAGGTTCCTTTCTTTTTGAGATGTGCATGCAGGATTAACATGCATGGCTCCTTAAAAGATTGTACTGTCACTACGGCGATTTCGTTTCTTGGAGATAGGATGTGCGTGTATTGACAAATGATGCATAGCTAGTTGCATACAATGATTTGCGGAAAATGAGGAAGAGCATGAAAGGAAGGCATGCTTCATTTGTGTAGAGAGGGAGTAGAGAGGGAGATAATTTATTACAGCCGCTACATTATCAGTCTTTGCTTGGGTGTGTGAATCGGTTTCTGTAAACTTTTCGCTTTTCAAATGATTCTTATAGTACTTCTGACCATATGAATTTTACATGAAACAAATTGACTTTTAGAGCAATGTGTAAGTTCTTTGCGATGAAATCTAGGACTAGTTTATTTTTCTTTTAATGGTAGACATTATTGTCCGTTAGCATTGAACCCCTACGATGACTTCGTTAACCTTAATGCCTACCGGCAATAGTGAGTGTAAGTTGTGCTGCATATGTTCACGTAGTGAGTGTGCATGTTTGCGTGAGCGTATTCTAATAGTGTGTGAGCTATGTTATTATCCATTCTATTGGTCCAGACATAAGTCTAATGACGATGCTCTTAGCAGTACGAACCGAACCATGGAGTTGTTATTTTGTCCCAGCTCGATCGGTGATTAGGCGTTCGGCTGCCGATTTGGTTCTTCTTCCATTTTACGCGCGCCACCCCTATTACAAGCTAGTCTGCAGCTATGGTCTCAGCAGGTAGCTCGCGCTCACCGGCGAGGTGTCAGTCAGTCAGTCACTCACTCACACAGTCACACCCTGTACGTCATGCCCACCTCGATGAGGGAGGTGTGCGGGATGCCGAGCTCCGCGGCGGGCCTCCGCGAGTTGCGCCGGAGGAAGCCGTAGACGATGTTGACGGCGAACTTCTTCACCGCCGGCGACGACTCGTGCGCCTCCACGCAGGTGTGCCCGATCATGTACGACACGCCGGACTCCCTCTCCTCCAGCAGCGTCCTCACCTCCTCGCTGCCGCCGCCCTTCTCTCCGGCGCCGCCGCCGCCGCAGCCCCACGCCGGCTCCTCGAACCGGACCCTCCGGGCCACGACGCCGGGGTCGATCTCGCAGCCCGACGCGCTGCTGCACGACGCCGTCGCCGTCGAGGCGTCCACGTCCACCGCCATCCGCTGCGACTGGGCGCGCGGCGGCGCGGCGATCACCGACAGCTCGCCGGAGTCGGCGGCGTCCTGATGATCCGCCGCCTGCATCTCCAGGAACTCCACCACCTTCATCAGCAGCTGGTTCTCGAAGTTGAAGTGGTCCCACCGCCCTTCTTTGTACCCGTACCGGACCACGCACCGGAACAGCCGGTTCGCCGGCGCGCCGACGCGGCCGACCAGGAAGCGCTCCTCCGGCGAGACCTTGGGCACCGTCAGCGTCTGGATGGAGACGAAGATGAGCACGCGGTGGAACGCCGGGAAGTTGGTGACGAAGTGCGCGAACATGGGCGGCACGCCGTTGACGGCGCCGGAGTAGACGAAGCCGACGCCGGGGACGCGCACGAGGCCGATGCCGGAGCTCAGGCCGAGGAACCGGTCCAGGCACACCTTGTTCTGCAGCTCGTACTCCTCCTTCTTTTTCGTGCCGTAGTGCCACGCCGACATGGCCATGAGCGTGATCAGCGACAGCAGCAGAGGGAGCCAGCCGCCATGGGGGACCTTGGCGAGGCAAGCCGACAGGTACATGAGCTCGATGGATCCGAAGCCCAAGGTGAAGAGCGCTGCCAGTAGGACGTTCCGGTTCCACACGGTGGTGATGACGACGAACATCAGGCATGTGGTCGCAAACATCACCAGGATCACAGCAAGCCCTGGAAGAACATAAATATGCATGGATCCATGATCGAGTTCAGGCTAATAATTAAGCTGAAAATTGCCTCAACTAAGCAGCATTGAAGTATCTCTGCAGCAGCAACATGGACATGCTATAGGTTCTAGTGTACACTTCTGCATTATGGGGAAGAAAACTCATACCATAAGCATTTCCAATCATTTCGGTGTCGCGGAACCCGACCGTGACGGCGAGGCACAAGAACATGAGAGCCCAGTTCACCTCCGGTATGTAGATCTGGCCATGGACCTGGCTTGATGTGTGCACGACCTTAATCCGCGGGAAGCACCCCAAGGCCCTGCACTGGCTTATGATCGAAAATGTAGCTGAAATGATGGCTTGGCTCCCAACAACTGTGGCTAGTGTTGCGATGACCAGAATAGGCCAAAACACCTTGCCTGAAAAGGGTATGGAACATGCTCTCAAAAAAAAAAAAACCACAGAGATGCAGAAGAATTACTACAGTAGAAAATATCAGGGTGCTACATGAAGAGGTTAATAGGTGAACCGATGTTCATCCAGTGCACACTATAAATCAAACTAAAAAAACTGCGGAGTAGAAAAAAGGGCACTAAACTCCCGCTTCAAAGGATTTACTGAGAAACAAAATACCCCGTCAGTTTCAAATTATATAGATCGTTTTGGCTCTTCTGGATGCATAGCAAAAACTATATATATCTAGAAAAGCCAAAACGAACTATAATGGGAAGGATACATTAAAACAATTGACCTTCATACCTCGACGTAAAAATATAGATACCCTAATTCCTTGCTATGGGTGTATGAAACACATTTTATTACATTTAGAAGTTATCCTTATGTTTCCGTACCTTTAGTAGAAATGTTAGCATTTTTTAGCTAGGTATGAGTCACATCAATGATTAGTCAACTATTGAAGTTATTATGGAAGGGTCAACTCTTCAAGAATCACACAACCTCTTGATGACCATCTACATAATAAGCCCATATATATTCGATCGAGAACCAAACAATTAGTCAATTCACGAGTTTTGAAAGGGGACTCGCCTACAAGACCATTTTCAGTGGGCACTAAAAACAATGTGTGCGGTGGTGGGGTGGGGTGGGGTGGGGAATTTGTGGGGAGATTGATATAATACTTAATTGGTGCATCATCGATCAACTGACCAAATATTTTTGACGCATCATCGATCAACTGACCAAATATTTTTGACACACATAACATGAAACTTCTTCACCTAATTAGATTTTCCTATCCTCTCCTTTCTTGTTCATACTTCAAGAGGAGTCAAGAGCAGCCCACACCACGGCCACAAAGGATCCCCATCTCCTCTTGGCAAGATTCACATGCATATGCGGGGGTCACATTTGGTACTTTCCGTTGACACTTCTTCAATTAACGGCGCGCTATCCCCACCCATAAAACCGGCATCTTTGTAGCTAGTAGTAGTACATTTTTATGGGGGTTTCATGTTTCCTTGATGTCCATCTCTCGCGCAACCCACATGCATATGCGGGGTCAGATCTGTTACTACCCATTTAGCACTCCCCTTGGCTTAGTGGCGCGTTATCCACACACTTAGTTGCGCGTTATCCACATGCTAACTAGCATCTTGCTAGCTAGGAGTAGTGCATTTTCATAACATTTTCTTGCTTTCCTTGATGGCCCCGTCATAATCATCTTGCAACCGATATGTGTATGCGGTCGCCGGATTTGGTACCGCCCATTTGGCACTCCCCTGGCTCAGCGGTGCACTATCCCCATCCACCGATTGACATCTTGCTAGCTAGGAGTTGTATATTTTCATGAGGTTTTCATGCGTAGGTGCCGAATTTGGTATTATCCGTTTGGTCCTCCTCCTAGCTTAGCGTCTCACTGATTGCCATCTTGCTAGCTAGGAGTAGTATATTTTCACAAGGCTTTCGTTCTTTCTTTGATGACCACCTCGCAATCATCCCACAATAAATGGTTGTGAATGTGCTTGGCAAGTCATTATTGTAGGCTAGGTCCCCGACCGTCACCACATATCTGGATGGATAATTATTGACATGCGGTGGTGTTGCATTGCGACTCCACCTGAATCGATGTCATTGATCAAAGACAGGTTGACACCAAGTATTAACAAAGTTACAAATGTGCATCCCGGCATACCGGGGTGAAATTACATAGATGAGTACATGAAAGAATAAAATCTAGCCACCTACGTAGAGCTGCTTTAGCATGAGGCCATAAAATCTATTTTCTCAATAGATTCACATAGGATGGTGGGAGTATCACTAGTCTAGTCATCAACATGAAGGTTCTTGCACCACGAGTAATCCACACTCTGCGTGACAAGATCATGATGATGCTGGGTCAAACACCAGAAAGGAATGAAGGAAGCCTCCCACAGGAGAGGACGGATGAGTGACAAGATGATATAGAAAGGCATGACTTGAAGGCCATGGAGGCAACACAAAAGAGGAAGAGATGTGTTGTGGTTTCGAGAAAATAAGGACATCCTAGATAGGATGAGTCATCTAGCTTCATTATGGTCTTGTTCAAAATGTTGGCCCAAATATTCATGCGGTTACTACAAAGGAGCTAGGTAAGAACACGATATTTGGTAGTGCACGGGATTAACAATATGTAGGAGGAATTTGGATTCTCTATTAAAGAATATGAAAGGTCAATATAGGCACTGTATTAAAGCGAGTCCAAGGCAAGGATTTGGCGGTGGCGGGAGGGGGGGGGCAACAATTTCCTCGTTTGAGTTGTGTGAGATATGAGGATCATCAAGCCACAAAGGTCTACCACCATCGTAGTAGAAAGGGAGGATTGCCATGATATCAGGGGGCTCATCTTCTTCTTCATCTTCCTCCTCCTCCTCATCTTCTTCTCATGTATGGAAGTGCTGGAGAGATGGCATTTGCATGTCACACCATGTGTTGATGCATTAACCGATCTTGTTAGCATGGCGAACCTTTCTCTAATAAATGTAGAGGAGGACTACTCCAAATCCATTTCAATTTCTTTGCTATTGCATCCAAGTTTTTATTTTTTTGGTGGCCACAATTGTTGTGCTAGGTTCAATCAACCACCATTTTTGTTGGCGCCAAATGAGGCCCTTCATCAACCGTAGGCATCTCACATTGGTAACTTGCTGGCAAAGAGTTGACATATGCTTTCTATAATGAAAGCGCCACAAATCCAACATATATAATCAATTTACACGTGCATCTAAACACTTTAAAAGGACATGCATGCATTTTTATGCTTTTTACAAAGGACATTTTTGTAAACTATAACATGTGGGGTTTGTTTTACACATTCTACATGCTAGAGTCCATTTGTATTTTAAAAAGGCTAAATAATTTTGTTTTTCCTTATTAGAGAAATTAATTATTGAGCATTTTGCCATCAAATATTACATGGGCAACAAATTCAAATGGACCACAATTGGGTCCTGCAACATTGGATATGGGCATATCAAAAGCCTATCACACACATAGCGCATCACATTAGAGGATCATCTTCTCGATTTCTTGCCTCGACAAATTCAGTCCATCACGCATCACCACACAACTAGTACAGTAGTGACGTTTTTAGAACCCTATAAAATACCCTGAGTGAGGCCGAATCGTCTCCACCTTCACTCTTCAAGCCGCCATCAACGATTAACCTCGGGTTCTCCGTAAGTATTCTGCACTCCTGATCTCCCCCTTTGTATTATGTTCATATTTTTTCTAAATGCTTTTCCATATCTATTTTCATTATTCTGGGTGAAATTTTGTTTATCATGTTTGGTAAGGCATTCTGATTTTTTATTTAATCCATTACAATGAAGTTTGATTAATATGCCACCACTGAACCAATTGCCGTATTACCATTTTATTTTTTAAAGAATCGTACTATCAAAAATCTAGACAAAGCATATCCTAGATTCAAACATTCTTCTTACAATTGCATTTTTGTTAAATTTTACGATCATTGTCACATTGTTTAACCCTACCTATATGTAAAAAATAAAAATATACATAACAAGAAAAAATGTAAATATCTTGTAGCTCAATCATTAAGTAACTAAAAATGTAAAACTAATGGTATTGGTGCATTTGGGAAAGGAATGATACAAAAATCAGTGCAAACATCAGTCTATTTGGTAAAACATTGCCTCCTCACCTGGGAGAGCTTTGTAAAAGCTACTTTGGAGATCCTCCCTATGTTTAGATAGATAAGCAGCTTCACCCATGTATGCCAGAATCAAGCATGGGTACACAAATATTGTGAATCCAAGCTGCCATTACAAAGAGAAAAAAATTCAGTAAAGATGTTTGCCACAAGCCCACAATAAAGGACTGGGAACTAATACCTCCAGCATATTAAAGTTTTACAATCATCATAAAAAAGAGAAGATATATTATATTTACCCTCAGTGAAAGCTTTGAGAAATGCCCAAGATCAGCAAACATTGCCTCAGCACCTGAAATCCTAGAAACCTTAGAAATGCCCAAGCACACAGCCATAACTGTAATCTCTTACAGCTAATTCAAGAAAGTGCTCAGTGATACAGAATTAGATAGAAGATGCTTACCTGTCATGCAAAGAACAATTCCTCCAAGTGAGCTCCAGCCGTCTTTGCCAGCCTTCCTGAAGAAGTTGTATATGTAGTACGGGGACAGAGCACGGATGACACTCGGGTTCCACTTGAAAATGTTGTATATGCCGATGCCACCAATGCAGCCGAGCCAAGCAAGCAAAATTGGAGCAAATAGGAACCCAACTCGGTGTGTTCCGTAGTGTTGCAGTGCAAAAAGGCCAACCAAAACTAAACATGCAAAAAGCACGGTGTAATCTGTACACAACACAAACAGGAGTCGATCATTTATAGTTAGCTGTGCAAATTGCCGAAGATTAACAAGTAACCTGAAAAATATTAAATATCACGTGTTGCTAAAAAAAGTAATCCATATGTGCAATGGAATAAGAATCCTCTTACTTTCATGCAGTTCTGGAAACTTAATTCTGAGGCCAGAAACTGCTGATAAAACTGCAAAAAGAAGGGATACCCTCTTTGTCAGTTGCAGGAATAATTGATGCGATTATGGTACTAAACCTTCTATCGGAAAAAAACAAAAGCAGACTGACTATATTAGATAAATTAGACAGGGAAAATACGTGGAGTATAGTACAATGAAGAGATTTTCATTACTTGAACTAATCAGATCTTATTCCTACGACACATTAAAACCGCAGTTCCAGGTAAACCACTTCAATGAACTCAAGAACGTAAGTTTCTTTACCTGACATTGTTGGGGTGAAGACACCGTCCCCAATAACCATGCTAGTACCCATCAGAACGAACAGCAGCAGCACAACGCGAAGCGAGTAATGCTTCTCGAAGAAACCTTTTATGGCCAAACTGCTCTTTAGCTCCTCACGAGGTTCTTTCTGGTTGTGTGCCGACAAAGATCCCTCATGTATGCTGTTCAAGAGCCCCATCCTGGAGCGCCTGCACAGTAACGAGTACAATGCAAATGTACCACCTGCAGATACAGCACATTGCCAACAAATTGAGAGAGTTTGTCAGCATCCAACCTAACATGCATATACCCCTTTATAGCAATTAGCAATGCTGTCTAGTGTCTAATTGAAACAATGATCTGACGAATAAATGTGCTGCAAAGCCTATCACACTCTATCTTGTCACAATGGGATGGTCAGGGAGCACATAGCTCATCACATTAGAGGTTTCATCTTCTCGATTTCTTGCCTCAACAAATTCAAGCGTCACCTAGCCTAACGTTTTAGAACCCTATGAAATACCCTGAGTGAGGGTGAATAGTCTCCACCTTCATTCTTCAAGCTGCCATCAATGACAACCTTAGGCTCTTCCTAAGTATCCTGCACCCCTAATCCCCCCTTTTGTATTATGTTCGTATTTTTATAAATGTTTTCAATATCTATTTTTATTGTTTTGGGTGAAATTTTGTTTATCGTGTTTGGTAAGGCATTCTGATTTTTTATTTAATCCATTACAATGAAGTTTGATTAATATGCCACCATTGAAGCAATTGCCGTATTACCATTATTATTTTTTAATAATCTTACTACTACCTCCGTTCCAAATTACTATTTATTGTTGATTTTTTGTTTAACGTTTGACCATTCGTTTTATTCAAAAAATTTCACAAGTATCATTTATTTTGTATGTGACTTGCTTTATCATCGTATATACTTCAAGTATAACTTATTGGTTTGTATGTTTGGATAAATTTTTTGGACAAAGCATATCCTAGGTTCACACATTCTTCTTACAATTGCATTTTTTATTAAGTTTTATGATCACTGTCACATTGTTTAACCTACCTATATGTAAAAAATAAAAAATATACATAACAATAAGAAATGTAACTGAAAATGTAAAAATAATGGTAATGGTACATTTGGGAAGGAATGATACAAAAATCAAGGCTATTTGGTAAAACATTGCCTCCTCACCTGGGAGAGCTTTGTAAAAGCTACTTTGGAGATCCTCCCTATGTTTGGACAGGTATGCAGCCTCACCCATGTAAGCCAGAACCAAGCATGGGTACACAAATATTGTGAATCCAATCTGCCATTACAAAGACACAACAACAAAAAAAAGGATTCAGTAAAGATGTTTGCCACAGTAAATGACGGGGAACTGATACCTGCAGCATGTTAAGTTTTACAATCATCATAAAAAAGAGAAGATATATTATATTTACCCTCAGTGAAAGCTTTGAGAAATGCCCAAGATCAGCAAACATTGCCTCAGCACCTGAAATCCTAGAAACCTTAGAAATGCCCAAGCATACAGCCATAACTGTAATCTCTTACAGCTAATTAAAGAGAGTGCTCAGTGATACAGAATTAGATAGAAGATGCTTACCTGTCATGCAAAGAACAATTCCTCCAAGTGAGCTCCAGCCGTCTTTGCCAGCCTTCCTGAAGAAGTTGTATATGTAGTACGGGGACAGAGCACGGATGACACTCGGGTTCCACTTGAAAATGTTGTATATGCCGATGCCACCAATGCAGCCGAGCCAAGCAAGCAAAATTGGAGCAAATAGGAACCCAACTCGGTGTGTTCCGTAGTGTTGCAGTGCAAAAAGGCCAACCAAAACTAAACATGCAAAAAACACAGTGTAATCTGTACACAACACAAACAGGAGTCGATCATTTATAGTTAGCTGTGCAAATTGCCGAAGATTAACAAGTAACCTGAAAAATATTAAATATCACGTGTTGCTAAAAAAAGTAATCCATATGTGCAATGGAATAAGAATCCTCTTACTTTCATGCAGTTCTGGAAACTTAATTCTGAGGCCAGAAACTGCTGATAAAACTGCAAAAAGAAGGGATACCCTCTTTGTCAGTTGCAGGAATAATTGATGCGATTATGGTACTAAACCTTCTATCGGAAAAAAACAAAAGCAGACTGACTATATTAGATAAATTAGACAGGGAAAATACGTGGAGTATAGTACAATGAAGAGATTTTCATTACTTGAACTAATCAGATCTTATTCCTACGACACATTAAAACCGCAGTTCCAGGTAAACCACTTCAATGAACTCAAGAACGTAAGTTTCTTTACCTGACATTGTTGGGGTGAAGACACCGTCCCCAATAACCATGCTAGTACCCATCAGAACGAACAGCAGCAGCACAACACGAAGCGAGTAATGCTTCTCGAAGAAACCTTTTATGGCCAAACTGCTCTTTAGCTCCTCACGAGGTTCCTTCTGGTTGTGTGCCGACAAAGATCCCTCAAGTATGTTGTTCAAGAGCCCCATCCTGGAGCGCCTGCACAGTAACGAGTACAATGCAAATGTACCACCTGCAGCAACAAATTGAGAGAGTTTGTCAGCATCCAACCTAACATGCATATACCCCTTTATAGCAATTAGCAATGCTGTCTAGTGTCTAATTGAAACAATGATCTGACGAATAAATGTGCTGCCCAAACAAGAGTACCTTCTCCATTGTCATCTGCTCCAAGAACAAGGATGATGTATTTGAGGAGAGGTATGAGTGTGAGGCTCCAGAAGACGAGAGACAACACCCCAAGGATTTCCTCGTCCTCCTCATGCAGACGCAGCTTTCCAGAAAAGGTGTTCTTGTACACATAGACAGGTGAAATGCAGAGATCACCATAAACGACTCCGAAGCTCTGGTATGCCAGTAAAAGCGTTGCTTTCTGAAGTCCCTGCAGTAACACGAGCACTGTAAGTTTGTAGTGTCTTTTTTTTACCACTCATAACATACTGGAAAAATGTTAATTAATCTAGTAACACAAACTTTAAATACAGTTTTGATTTTTGTTGAAAACTACATACAGATACAGGTAGCTAGTAAGCAATAAAGCATTCAAAAAGCGACATAACAGTACAAATTAGGTTGAGAAAAGGTAAAAAGGCCGGGTTCAGATAGACCAAAAAAAAGAGAGGAAGTGACAAACCTAGTGCACTGTAAGCAACAACATACATGTACTTCCAAGGAATATACGACTGCAAAAATGGGTTGATCGAAAATATTAAATAGGGCTGTTAACATACCGTCTCAGCTATAGCTCCTGCTCATGGACTGCACGGATGATATCCGAGATAAACATGGCTAGAGACAAACATTACTTTAACAGCTAAGCCAACACAGAATCCAAGGCTAAGAAATCACTACAACGAGCCTAACTGCCACCTAGCTAGATTCAATACGAGAACAGGTGCCATTCTGAAAGCCTAACCTTTCTTCATCTTGGATTAATTCTTGGACCAAAGAAAACACAACATCTGCAACTTAAAACCAAGAATTACCCAAACAAGTTGTACCTCAGAATTCTGCAGTAGCAGCAAAGACTTCACCTCCTTTCGAAAAAAAAAGAAAAACAAAATCTAACACACCAAAAAAATGAAACACCAAACTGAAGTACCAAGAACCCTCCAGTTGCATTCCAGAATGAACCCGTAATAACTACGCAGACAAATAAGCTCCCTACTTTCTCCAAGACTTCGACGCATGACACACACAGAGAGGCGGCTCTCCAAACCGAAATGAAGAAAATCTCATGCAACTGAAACTTACCCATGACGAGCTCGCCGGCCTCTTCCTCGTGGACCGCGCTACTGCCGGCAAGCCGCCCTCCACATCCATCTCCCCGAACCCGGCGGAACGACGCCGGAACAGGATGGCGGCGGAGGACTCGACCGACCGATCGGCCCTCAACTCCGGCGTGGGCTGCTGCTGGGAGTTCTTCTGTGCGGCGATGGAGGAACGGTGGGAGAGGAGAGAGAGGCCAGTGCGGGGCAATGGAGGAGGAGGAGGAGCCGAAGCAGTTAAGGCGGAGGGAAAACGTGGTGGCTTCACGAAAAGAGAGAGAGGGCTACAAATGGTTAGTGCCTTCGCTCGTTGCAGTTTCTATCTCTCTCTATCTATAAGTATGTGTTTAGAGTTTAGACACACGCATGCGGTGGGTTTTGTGTGGATGAGCGGTGGGACCCACCATGGCTAACCAAACATGGCTATAGTTTTGGTGAAAAATTGGGGAACCAACCGCTCTTCTTTTGCTGTCACTCTAGCTAGTTAGATAACACCTTTGTTTTTGCTTGATGTCTTCCTTATCAGCCTTTAACCTTGGTTTTGGTGAAACTTACCTATCTCTAAGATATGAAGCTATCTGTGCTAGACTAGGTAACACATACTTATTGATGGGGAAGGAAATTTACATGTTTTTTTATTGAAGGAAAAATGTTGAGATTTAAAGTATTACTCTATGGTAGAATTGACATTAATTTATCATGCCATAATGGAGTGGAAAAAGATTTCGATTTCCATCTCTTTGGATTTTGTATCCAGTTCAGATATTTGAGCAAGAATGCTGGTGTCATTATGGCTAGCTAGCTAGTTGACTTGCTGATTTGTGCTGTCAAATCTCAATAGTAAGTATATTTTAAGCCCGTGGGCTGTGGATGAAATCACAATTTATTTTTCGAAAGAACACATGTTGGGATTTAAAGTATTTTAATGCATAATTGACAAATAATTTATCATACCTTAATCAAGCAGAAAAGATTTCGATGTTCAATTTCTTTTGATTTTGTATCCACTTCTGATCTTTGAGCAAGATTCAAGAATGCTGGCCGGTGCCATTGTGGCTAGCCATCGAGTTGACTTGCTGATTTGTTCTCTCAATCTCAATAATATATTTTATTTGCTCAACCCATTTGATGACTGGAGATATATGAATGACATGCGCGATCACTCTGGATCTACTAGTTTTACAGTTACACTTCTGGTGATATTATTGTCACTGACACTTTGAAAACAGTAGCGCTAGTACATGGAACGTACTTCATCACACACCACAACTTATTACGATTGAGGTAGGTAGATTTTGCTGACCATGATTTCTTCAAGTCCAAGCATCTATGATTGTTTTTTTTATGGAATCTCGTATGAATTTTGACATGCCGTCACAAAATTAATATACGTAGGACTTAAAGGCTCCGGAGGTGATGAGATCTCAGTAAAAGTTCGCCATATGACGAGACAACAAATCTTTTTAGCCAACAAATCACAGAGTAGTGTGTACACGTGTCGAAACGTTTCTTTTTTCCCGTACGAGAAAACATTATCTTTCTAGAACCTTCCCAAGGCGCTGTAACATGTTTTGGCTTTAGCTTGCCTGGAGATCACAAAAGCTACACACGCCTGCTACACCTGATTTTGTACGCATAATATCTTGTTGACCCGTCACATATACCAACCCATACTTCAATAGGAAAAATGTATGATAGATATAGGATGATCCGTATGGATTTTTGGACCATAAAAGAAACACTAGAAAAGAGCAAAGAGATAAAGCTTGTAGATAAATGAGGAACAAAATTGGATTCCACAAATTAGAGAATCGATGACCATGCTCGCCAATTAAATGCTGCTGAAATTGTGATGGGGAAGTTTGGGCTTGTGCAGACACATTTAATTTGGTCACTGGCCAAATCTGGATTAATTTATTGTCCTTTTCATTTTACTTGGTCATTTATTGTTCATGATGATACATTGGTGTGTATCCTGGAACAATTGCGAATTATAGGCCCATACAATATTTTACAAGTAATTTTGGTTAATTGAAATGTTTCTTACGTGGCATTCCGTGAACTTTTTGCAAAAAAGTATTCATTGAACATTTCCTTAAGGATGCGTATCATTTATATGTGGTATCCCAGTAGTCTAGTACTCATCTAGCAAGTAGTTTAATGTTTAAAGTTTGTCTTTTCATTTATTTTATTAAAAAATACTTTTCGTTTGTTTTATTAGTATAGTATTGATGCTTTCTCGAGATACTTTCCACTGGGAATAACCTTAAGTATCTCGTTTGTAACAAAATGTGTATTTTGTAAGGCTGACTGTTGATTAAAAAAGTCACAAGGTTTGATATTCAAATGCCCGCGTGCCTTATAAAATGACATGGATGTAGGACTCAGATGTAGCAGCACGAAGATTGGTGAAGATAAGAATTCTTGGCAAATCACTGAACTCAGTACTGGTTCTCTCGCAGCCAGCATTTGCAATTATTTTTGTCCCCGATCGGTATTCATGCCGTTTGTTATGGGTACCAAGTGAGATGTCAGATTGTCAGTAGTACTGGAACTGCAACCACCGTAGTATCACATTTCATTCCTACGATCTACGAACAACCTGTCGGCAGATGGAGAGCTAGCTCCGCAGCAGTATTTGTTGGCCATCCCGTAATAACATTCATAAGCCTCGTTTCAGTATATCTAATAAGCATGTGATTTGTTATCTAGAGGCATAGACTCATACGCATGTATTTTCACCATGTATCGCTTATTCAGGACTGTCTATGCGGAGCATTATAATTTTGATCCAGTTTTCTGCAGAAAATGGTCAAGTGAACAAAAATAGGATACATAATGGATATGAATCTGTCTTGCATCACTGTTCCTTAGCGGAAACCGAAAGTGTGTTCACGGAAGGAACTGAGACGTGCCAAGTGGCAACAACTCAACTCAGTTCAGGTAGGTCGTGGGCACGCGTCACACTGATAAAAACATCGAGAAGATGCCAGCTTTGGCTATTCATCATGGAGGTTTGCCCATGTCTTCTGTTATGGTTGGTGGTATTTCAAGGCTCGGGGAACTGCAATGGGGAGTCAGTTACAGAGTGATTTCAGCATTTGCGTAGAGATATAGTACAAGCAACATTGTTTGTGTGGTTCATCCCTCAACTTTCAGCAGGAGTTCGCGTGCCTTTTCCTGAGTGATATATTTGTTATTTTTGTACATAGGGAATAGTTAGATTAGTCTTGTACGAACCCCATATTGGTTGTTGATTTCTTCTCTGATGCTTAGCTCACTGATGCAAGTCTGAGAGTGACTCACTGTCAGAAGTACATATTCCGGACTCTCTTTTCCTGTGTCATTTTACCTTGTTCTCTACTTCAATGAAACAGTACAAGCCATGCCTTTTTTCCAAGAACACTACAGTTTACCCACTTGTTCCACATCAGCAGCTATATATAGAGACATGTCGATTTCATTCTCAAACAAGAACAATGCTATTCCTTTCGCCCCCTGAAACTGAAGAAACCAACAGTGATATGCCGTCCTCTGCAGCTGCAGCTGCTCAACATTGAAAGGGCTGTTGGTGTGGGCATATCCATTGCTCCAACCAATTCAGCCATGAAAGCTCGACAAGATCTCCGTCCACACCTTTTCCCACTTCGACTTCGCCGTCGTCGTTGGATCGGTCTCATTCAGCAGTTGGCTATAATTAAGTTGTACCTGCAACGATCAGTCCATGTCATGCCAAGGGTATCATGAAATGAAAACGAAAGCTCGGAGTGATCCAAGATGATCCCAGCATAGCTTTAAGGGGAGTGGGAGTGGACAATGCACACCCTTTGTGAAGCTTGCTTTTGTCATCCGTTTATATGCCACCTGGACATGGTTGATGGTTAATGGGAAGCATGGATCAAGTTGGCGGGGGTAATAAGCTGATGTTGTGGCGCATATATTTTGTGATGTTAGCCCCAAGTAAAAGAGCTCGTAATTAAATGGCTAATTTTCTTCGGTTCTCACTCGCAATAGTTTGGAAGGGAAATGCAAGAAAATACTTTAAAACAAAAGGCTTGCTCTAATAAGTATTACCTCAGGTTATAAGTACTTGAAATTTTGACTAATGTATAGTCATTTCTTTGGAACTTTGAGAAAAAAATAAAAAAAACGAATAGGTAATTTTTTCTTGAAAGCACTTCCATAATTTCAGAAATTATCAATCATAACTATATTTTGGTGTTGCTGTTAATGCCAGTCGTGTCGAGCAATTTGACTGAAATCCTAACTGGATTGAAGCAAATGTGTGTTCAGCCCTTATTTTCCTCGTTTTCACGAAAAAAAAGGCACACTTCGTTGTGCTAGCCGTGAAAATGTGCGTCGCTGCCCCAAGCCGTCGCCGTGCCGGCGGGCGTCTCCGACGAGGCCGGCGCGCGGCCGCTGTTCTGGTCTTCTGGACACGGCCGAGTCCGCGTTCGGCGGCGGCGCGCACATCCACATCCTCGTGGCCAACGCCGGCGTCCTCGACGACACGTGCCCATCCCGGGCGGACGCCACCACCGAGTCCTTCGACCGCGTCGTCCTCGCTGTCAAGACGCGCGGCGCGTTCGATCCCGTGCCTCCGCGAGGCGGAGAACCGCCTCGCACGCGGTGGCGGCCGGGTCGTGGCCGTGACATCGTCCGTGGTGGTGGGGATCCTCAAGACCCAGTACGCGGCGGCGAAACGTGGAGAGAAGCTCGGCGAGGCCGGCGATGTTGCGCCGTCCCTTGTCTGGAGCTCAAGCTCGAGCTCCGTCCGTGTCTGGACTCTGGCCCCTTCCGGGTCCGTCGCGAAGGCTCGCCAATTGGGCTGGACCTAGACCTGCGGTGGTCCGTGGGCCTATCAGGGCGGCCTTGGGCATTTTCACGGGCTCCATGGCTTATCTTGTCCTCTTTTTTCTGAGCGAAGTGACTTTGCATGAATTTCAAAAAATGTTCTTCTAATCCAATGGTAGGATGGTTCAATGGAGACGCTACCCATCATGGTTCAAATCCTGGTGCTCGTATCTTTTTCTGAGATTTTTCCAGGATTTTCTGGCGCTATGCGTTAAGCGGTAAGCGGCGTTCCCATCGATAACGAGGTGCCAATGGTGACTTTGGAAATCTCTAGATGCCGGGTGCTCAGTTCTTCGGAGGTGCTCATAGGGGAAGGGTTTACGTACATGTATTCATAGGGGTAAGTGTGCGTGCGTGTGTGAGCGTCTGCACTGTACTGTCTGATCTAAAAAAATAAACTAAAAAGTAACTAAAAAAGAAGTAAACTGAAAAGTGCATGAAAATCAGGCCCCAAGCCCAGCCCACGTACGTGCTGTGCGTCTCGCTGGGCTCTTCTCTCTCTTTCGGGCCGATCGCCTGCTGCCGCGAAAAAAAATTCGGCAAGTTGCTCAGCGGCGGCAATAGCAAGGGACGGCACACGCTCTTTCTTTGGAGCACCGGTGCTGGTTGTTGAAGGAATAAGGATCCAGAGTTGATGGAAGCAATCGCTGTCGAGAGGAAGTTGCTCTAACCACCGATCTAATGCTCCAGAAGGTTCGTTTAGCTTGTGATTGTGCCAAACTGCCAATGTGGTAAGAAGTCTCAAGAAAGCCGGTAAGAGTGTTTATGGGCAGATTATTCACGAGATCAGGGCGAGAGTGGAGGCTTTTAAAATTGTTCGAGTTCATTCATGAGAGTAGAACCTCCAATGAAGATGCTCACCCCTTAGCAAGGAGCTAAGTGTACTTTGATGTAGGTAGATAAATCTGGTTTGTACCACCGCCAGAAGGCACTTGTAATTCTATTTCCCACTTGATTCAATAAAGGTGACGTTTCTCAAAAAGAAAAATCATCAGCAAGTTGCTCTAAAAGAACTCATCATCAGCAAGGAAGGAGAGAAACAATGAGGTTCAGAACATCACAATTCACAAGATTGTTATACTACACTGAGTACAGATGCAGGTACCATACATAGATCGTCAAGGTAAAAAGGTATACTGAACGAAACAGTAGATAAGTGTGAAAGGACCTTGATGTCACCTAGAGGGGGGGGGGTGAATAGGTGAATCTGCAAATTACAAACTTTTTCACACAGTCAGGCCAGAAACCGATCAGACCGGTTTCCAAAACCGGTCAGACCGCTTAAAGCGGTCAGACCGCTTTGGAGAAGCAGTCAGACCGGTTTTCAACAGAGAAAACAGATTATGTGAATTAACCCCCTCTACGAGTTCTAGCACAAACCAAACTTGATGATGAGCTCGTGTAGATGATATCAAGCAGGTCCACTAAGTCCCTGCACACAATTAGAGCACACCCAAGTAGATCGAAGCGGAAGCGAATGTATATGCTAGAAATGAACTTGTGAAGGTAAACAAGAGACAAAGATATGTTTTCCCGAAGTTCGGACCTCACCGCTGCCACTAAGGCTGTCACAAAGACACGATGAATCCTAGTCTCCGTTGAGGGCCTACGAAAGGCGGGCTTATCCACTCCAAGCCACTTTCCTCGGTATCACTAGCTTTTGACCCTTTTCCACGAAGGAGGCAAGGCCAGCCTTTACAACCAATCCGTGGCTTACCACACACAAAGGTAGCTCACCGGCGACGCCTAGCCGTCTAGGAGGATCACCTCCAAGAGTAACAAATGCTCCAATGGATGCTTGGCTTCACCGGAAGTGCTCAACACTAAGGATATGCTCACTATAGCTGATATGAACTATCAATTGCTATCTATTGCTCACAACCCATACATCCCTCAACCCAAATCCAATGATATGATCAAAATCAATCAACTCTCACAAAGAGAGGCTTGGGGAGAGCTTGCTAGACATTGCAAGTTCTCAAGTCCACAAAGAGATAAAGATCGAATTTATTACAATTCAAATGACTACAAGATCAACTAGATAAGCTTTAATCCATTCTTCTCCCCCTTTGGCATCAATCATCCATAAAAGGGCCTGGAGAAGCTTGTAGTCACACTCCCATCATGCATCCACTTCTCGCCGCTAGAAGGTCGGGCTATGATCATCTGACGAAGAAGTAGTAGTCCAATGAAAACCTTCACTCAAGATAATGTGTATGTGTGATAAAAATGGAGTGATTAGGATGAGCTAGCCATGGAAGAAAGATAAAGATGTGCTAGACATACCATGACTAGGAGCAGAAGTAGGTCCAAAAAGAGAAGCCGCTGCCTGAGATGCAAAATCTCCAGGAGATGGAGATGGTGCAAGATCGATGCGGAAGCGAATATAAATGCTAGAATTGAACTTGTGAAGGTAAACAAGAGACAAAGATATGCTACAATCTTATCAAGCACAATTTGGTCCCCAACTCATGTTGGGTCCATCGTTGTTAGTCCGAATATGCTTGGGTTCCCAAATTCCTATTGTGCCACACCTTGGAGAACCAATCACCTTGGTGACACAATGGGCATTTGGAGAATCCCCAAGCTTTACATGCATAGAATGGACAATGTCGGGTTTAGTGATTATACCATTAGGACAATCCTTACTAAGATGTCCTTTTTCCCGACATGTGTAGCATGTCTTGTGCTTGATGTTGTTTGTCTTCTTCTCTTGTTGCTCTTTAGCCAATTCTTCATTGAATTTAGCTTGGGCCTTGAGAAAGCCTTTGTTGAGCTTGATGAATTGCTTCTCTTGGTGTTGTTCCATCTTGCTTGGACATGAAGCAATTTGATGCCCTTTCTCAAGACAACCAAAGCATCTTCTCTTCTCCAAATTTCTTTGACTTTTGGAGAGAATTGGCTTGTCTTCTTTCTTCTTGGCTTGCTCTTGGCTTGTGTTGTACTTGACTTGATAATTGCAAGAGCTTTGCACGGTTGATCCCTTCTCAAGCTTCTTCACCATGAATTCACGGTTATCTTGAGAAGGTTGTGCATTACTCTTCTCTTGAAGAGTTGTCAAGTTCTTTGTGAGTCTTTCCACCTCTTGCTTGAGTTCTTCATTTTCTTGTGCAAGGAGGTCATCACAAGACTCTACACACACTTCATCATACCAAGATCGTTTTGCTTGAGAGCAACATGGGTTAGCACATGATAAATTATATTGAATTGGAAGACATGTGCATATGTGGGTTTGAGATTCAATAGATTTTAACGAATTAATCATAATCTCATGAGCAATATCTAATGAAGAATATGTTACCGTAAAGAATCACAAGATGATTTGAGTCAGACCGGATTCCCAAACCGGTCAGACCGGTTTACGAACTATATAGCCGTTATACCCTGTCAGCATGTCTTGTGCTTGATGTTGTTTGCCAAACCGGTCAGACCGGTTTGGGAAACCGGTCGGACCGGTTTCTGCAGAGAAGTGGCAGCTGAGCCGTCTTGCTCTTGTGGCTCCACGGTGGTTGTCACATGAGGCTTGGTGCATGTGTTTGTTGTTGTAGTGCACTCCTCATGTGTCTTGGCTCTTGTTTGGTCTTGTGTGTCGCTTTTGATGTTGGAGTATAGCTTCTCAATTCGAGCCCAAATGAGATGAGCATCGAAAAGAGTTGCTTCATCTTCTAGAATTGATTCTCTAACTTCATCACTCACAATTTTGAATTCTCTCATGATATAAACCAATTGATCAACATAGAGAGAAAACGTTAATGTGCACAACACATGATTTCATAATCAATGACTTTGATATAAGGCATGAAAGACATAGGTCATTAATCATGAAGTTACACAATATAGATCAAATTCCTTATTTTAGTGCTATATTATGTTGAGTTGACAAAACACAAATTGAGATCAAGATTCATGAAGAGAATGACTATCGTGTTACCGTCATGAATCACAAGATGATTTGACAACTCCAATTGAGAGAAGTATTCTCTCACCATTGAGACTACAAGTTCACTAAAAGAAAATGTTAGTCTCAAGGACACAAATATTGAAATAATCTCCCCCTAGATATGTGCATCATATGTAGACAATATGAGACATGCACTTTGCCTTGTGAATGACATGGAGGGGATTAATTCAATAAATGGTCAAGTCACACAAAAATCACTTAAAATTAATTATGCCAAGTAATTACACAAAATGAAGTATTAATATGGATAGCATATGCCAATAATGAGAAATTCATGAAATAAAATACTTGAATCTTCATTTCCCATTCGAATGGCCAAGTCCCAACATCCTGAGCCAAACCGGTTAGACCGGTTTGGGAAACCGGTCAGACCGGTTTCACTCAGGCAGAGGCGGCCAAACCGGTCAGACCGGTTTGGCAAAGCGGTCAGACCGCTTTTGCCTCGGATCTTCCGATAGATCATCCGGCCTGTTGGAGTGCAGCACAGAGCCACCCGGATCATCTGGTCGGATCTTCCGGCCTTAGTGTCGGATCTTGTGTGGTATGCCCTGAAAATGGTAGACATTTGCTCTACAGAAGAGCTATCAAACATACCACACCTCATATGCTTAAAATATTAATCAAACACTTCATTTAACAGAAATGTGCTAAAGTTGCAACTGCCTGGGCCAAACCGGTCAGACCGGTTTGGCAAAGCGGTCAGACCGCTTTTGCCTCGGATCTTCCGATAGATCATCCGGCCTGTTGGAGTGCAGCACAGAGCCACCCGGATCATCTGGTCGGATCTTCCGGCCTTAGTGTCGGATCTTGTGTGGTATGCCCTGAAAATGGTAGACATTTGCTCTACAGAAGAGCTATCAAACATACCACACCTCATATGCTTAAAATATTAATCAAACACTTCATTTAACAGAAATGTGCTAAAGTTGCAACTGCCTGGGCCAAACCGGTCAGACCGGTTTGGCAAACCGGTCAGACCGGTTTTGCCATGCTTGTACCAATTGGCGTGGATTTTCCATGTTGATTCAAATTTCGTCGGAACTTGATCCACTGCAACTAAACACAACATTGCTCCACAAAAGAGCCATTAAAAGCATCACATGGCATATATGAATGGAATTCAAGAATTTTAGAGAATTTAGCCTAAGTCACTATCAAATGTCATAAGTTCAAAAACTTAGAAACATTTGATCCTACAAAAGGCACTAGTGACTTAAACATGATCAAATTAAGCACAAAGTTACCGAGATGACATTGGGTATAGGGTACGAAGCGGAAGCAATTTTTCTTGGCTTGTTAGTTGATCATTGAAGATTGTCATTCAAGCCAAGCCACCAATGCATCTCATTGTTCCTACAATCTTATCAAGCACAATTTGGTCCCCAACTCATGTTGGGTCCATCGTTGTTAGTCCGAATATGCTTGGGTTCCCAAATTCCTATTGTGCCACACCTTGGAGAACCAATCACCTTGGTGACACAATGGGCATTTGGAGAATCCCCAAGCTTTACATGCATAGAATGGACAATGTCGGGTTTAGTGATTATACCATTAGGACAATCCTTACTAAGATGTCCTTTTTCCCGACATGTGTAGCATGTCTTGTGCTTGATGTTGTTTGTCTTCTTCTCTTGTTGCTCTTTAGCCAATTCTTCATTGAATTTTGCTTGGGCCTTGAGAAAGCCTTTGTTGAGCTTGATGAATTGCTTCTCTTGGTGTTGTTCCATCTTGCTTGGACATGAAGCAATTTGATGCCCCTTCTCAAGACACCCGAAGCATCTTCTCTTTTCAATGTTTCTTTGCCTTTTGGAGAGTGTTGGCTTGCCTTTATCTTGGCTTGTATTGAACTTGACTTGATGAATAGAAGAGCTTTGCACGGTTGATCCCTTCTCAAGCTTCTTCACCATGGATTCACGGTTATCTTGAGAAGGTTGTGCATTGCTCTCACTTTCAAGAATTGTCAAGTTCTTGGTGAGTCTTTCTACCTCTTGCTTGAGTTCTTCATTTTCTTTTGCAATGAGGTCATCACAAGACTCTACACACACTTTATCATACCAAGATTGTTTTCCTTGCGAGCAACAAGGGTTAGCACATGACAAATTATATTGAATTGAAGAGCATGTGCAAATATGTGTTTGAGATTCAATAGATTTTAATGAAGTGATTAGAGTCTCATGAGCAATATCTAGCATGTACATGCACACACTAGCATGACAAGGGCCTAGATGCACAAGGTAAAAACTAGTTTATGGAAAACATACCTTGGCCTCTAGTAGCATGTGTTGTGCAATATTTATTAATTTTGAATTCCCTCATGATATAAACAAATTGATCAATTTATAGAGAAAACGTTAATGTGCACAACACACGATTTCATAATCAATGACTTTAATAACAACTTTAAAGCATAGGTCATTAATCATGAAGACACATAATATAGATCAAATTCCTTATTTTAGTGCATTTATAGATAGAAAGGATTTATGTGCACTAATATTGAAAGATTAAATCATTTTAAGGAATTTGAGCTACATTATGTTGAGTTGACAAAACATGAAATTGAAATTAAGATTCATGATGAGAATGACTATCGTGTTACCGTCATGAATCACTAGATGAGTTGACAACTCCAATCGAGAGATGTATTCTCTCACCATTGAGACTACAAGTTCACTAAAAGAAAATGTTAGTCCCAATAACACAAATATTGAAATAATCTCCCCCTAAATATGTGCATCATATATTGACAATATGAGATATGCACTTTGTCTTGTGAATGACATGGAGGGGATTAATTCAATAAATGGTCAAGTCACATAACAACTTTACTCAAAATGAAATATGCCAAGTAAACATACCAAAATGAAGATGTAATATAGATAGCATATGCCAAGAATGAGAAATTCATGAAATAAAATACTTGAATCTTCATTTCCCATTCGAATGGCCAAGTCCCAACACCCTGAGCCAAACCGGTCAGACCGGTTTGGCAAAGCGGTCAGACCGCTTTTGCTTCGGATCTTCCGATAGATCATCCGGCCTGTTGGAGTGCAGCACAGAGCCACCCGGATCATCTGGTCGGATCTTCCGGCCTCAGTGTCGGATCTTGTGTGGTATGCCCTGAAAATGGTAGACATTTGCTCTACAGAAGAGCTATCAAACATACCGCCTGAATGTGGCGGTACTCAACCCTGAAGCTCTCATCTTCTACCTCATCATCTGTGGAGTTTCCAACTACATCAACTTCCTCAATCTCCTGATCTGCTGCTTTCTTTGGCCTCCTAGGCCTCAAAGCTCTTTCACTTGCCATACCCGAACTACTGCCTCCTGCCGCATCAAACTTGCTCTTCTTAATCCTCTCGGCATGGGAACCTTTCGGCATCTTTTCTGTCCTTCCTGGGTTCACAAAGTGACACACAAAGTATCAATACCCAGGAGTTGATTGATCAAAAGATTTGGATGGATAGAGCACATTCAACAAGATTTGATCCAACTCAGCACAAAACCGGTCAGACCGGTTATCCAAACCGGTCAGACCGCTTTTGGTCTGAGCTGAGCCAACTCGAGTTGAAGATCAATTTGGACAGAAAAACATGATAAATGTGCCCAGAAACAGATTTGATCAAATATGGAGTTGATAAGAGCACCTAACAAGTTTTTGGGGCAGCCCTGGGCCAAACCGGACAGACCGGTTCTAGGAACCGGTCAGACCGCTTTTGCCTGGGCTGAGCCAAAACAAGTTGGGGATCGATCTGGACAGATTATGATCTGGAATTTGAACAAATATTGCAATTCAAGCTATCCCTAGTCCATATGTGAGCTGACACAGTGCAGAACAGAGACTTGGGCCCTCACTGCCCAAACCGGTCAGACCGGTTTGCCAAACCGGTCAGACCGCTTTGCGCAGTGAGGGTGCAAATCCTTGTTGCGCAAAATGCAGCCAACCAAATTGATTCATCTCTTAGGGATAGGTTCCTAGACATGCCAGAAGATGTTCTACCGAAGGGTTTTGACAGATATGCATTGAGCTCATAGATCGGGCGATGGGAAGATTTGAATACCTTGAGAACCAAGAACACGAGAGAGAAGATGATTTGAGTGCACAACTTGATGGGGAATCAATCTAACAGCCTTGTGGCACTCAAAAAACCGAAGAGAAATCTTCTTTTCCTTGGTTGAATCCTCAAATCGCCAAGAGAGGGTCTTCTTTCGGTGAAGAACAGGAGAGAGAGAGGGAAGGTGTTGAATGAATATGGTAGGAGAGAGAGGGAATCACGGGGAGCCATAAAACGAGTGGCCCACCTCCCTGGGCCAAACCGGTCAGACCGGTTTGGCAAACCGGTCAGACCGGTTGTGCCTCGGATCTTCCGATAGATCATCCGGCCTGATGGAGTGCAGCGCAGAAAATCCTTGTTGCGCAAAATGCAGCCAACCAAATTGATTCATCTCTTAGGGATAGGTTCCTAGACATGCCAGAAGATGTTCTACCGAAGGGTTTTGACAGATAAGATGTGTATAAGAGACAGATCAATGACTTTAGTAAAGCATGAAAGAAGGTCATTAATCATGAGGACACACAATATAGAA
>OAMR01000039.1:2929056-2942711 GCA_900205405.1 Echinochloa crus-galli
CAGGGACGGGCGGCGGGGGTGCGGCACGGGATGACAGGGATGGGTCGGCGGAGGAGAGCGGCGCGGGTGCGGCAGAGAGGCGGTGGGGGCCAGTGGGAGGAGCATGGGCAGGTGGGAGAGAAAGAGAGAGGAGGGTGGGAGGGGGCGGCATGGGAGAGGGAGGAGGGAGAGATGAGAGAGAATGGCCGGGAGTGAAAAAAAAAATGACATGTGGGTCTTGTCAATGGTAGTTGGTATAGATGATGAGACATAGAGAACGACGGGTGCGGAGAAAAATGATACAGAGGAGAGAATCTCGATAACCAAGATGAAATATTCTTTTTAGAGGATGAAAATAGAGTACGACGAGTAAGGATAGCCTAACACGATCAGCGACTCACCCTCCGCGGGCCACTGGACCACAAGTGTCGCCCCTGTCGAGCACGTTGGGAACCAATGGCAAACCTATATAATTTTCGGATGTTTTTTTTACTACATGGCTTCTACTGTTTTAGATTTGTGAAGATCGGATGAACGGACCGGAATGATACGGGAGAAGAGCTAACAACAACGTGAGAGGTGTACGTGGATAGCTGGAGTCACGTGGTTGGTAGCATGCATAAGTTGGTCGGATGTGATTCCAATTATATTTTGATCTATGGATTCATTTTTCTTTCAAACTATGAATCATTTTTCAAATCCGTTTGAATTGTGGTGTTAGTTAGAATTTATGCAACAAAACAAGTCCAATTTGAATATATTTCATATTTTTAGTAGTTTTTTTAAATCAACATTTACAGTAAACTAGTTCAACATTTTCATTACACTATTTCAACATTTGATGTAACAACTATTGAAATATTATTTTTGAAAATATTAATTATTAGTTGAATCTAGTTCAACATTAGGAATATACTACTTCAACATTTTTTAATACATTTTTCTAAGTATTGAACCAATATTTCTAAAATTTTGAATCGCTTGACAAGAATGTTGAATTGGTATCACATGAAACTGTTGGAGGCTTATATAATTTTGTGACAAAAAAATAATTCAAATACAATTACGTGGACAGCTTTGTTTCCAACGAAACCAAAAAAAATCTTGTAGGGGATGCGCACGCACAGGTAATTGTGGGTAATACTAGCGTGTTTTGGGTTTTTATTGGGCTTGTAAGCCGTGTTGCTTATCTAGCCCCCCGGAACCAACCCATCGCAGCCTCCCAATGGAAACAAAAATACTAGGTACACTTGGCTATTATATACTGAGTGCAAATCAAAGACCTCACTCATATTAAAAAATTCCTAAAGTTACCCAAAAATACATATAGTATTGTAAGCCTATTCACATACATTTTGATAAATTGCCATACGAAATAAGCCCCTGACCAAATTTTTTATGGTCTCTATCATGTACAGTAAGCTGTAAAAATATCCAAATGCATGTTAAAGACAGAGCAGAGAGCAAGGTGATCAAAAAATAATATACTAGTGACCGGTGATGTTCTTTGTGACATTGTTTCTAATACCTTTTTAAACGATTATATCAAGCGAAGATGATTATTGGATAATCATGATTGCCAAACATGATACGGTGGTGAATACATTTTGTAGTCAACTTTTGGTGAATTTATAGAACAAGTGTGATGTATATAAAATTTGCATTCTAACCGATTGATGAACTTACAAGAAACCCGACCATAACCACAATGTGCAAACCTGGCCGGCGGGTCGGGGTACAACAGCTTGCCGCGCTCGGAGAAGACGCCGACGCCGACGTTGCAGACCACGGCGAGCTCGTGGGCTTTCTTGAGCAGGTTCTCCCGGTTCTTGATCTGCTTCAGCTCGACCTTCCCACGCTCCATTGCTCGCGCACGGCCTGAAGCCCTGATGAACCCAATCAACCGTCCATCAGAAACCACAATTAATGAAGGAGGTGAGATTCCTTTGCCGTTTGCTTTGCTACTAGAGATTAGCAAGAGAACGGGAGCTTACAAACGAGAGGGCGACGGCAGCCAAGGGATTCCTAGGTGAGGCCAAATGATCGAACAGAGAGTGAGAGATCGAGGCAGACTTGTGCCAGGGCTTTCTATAGCCAAAGAGCTATGCTTGTACTCCAGTGCTGAACTGAATAGGGCAATGCCAGCAAGCTAACTGAACGCGCTTGGACCTGTCACCATCACAATTGCGGCGTCGCAGGTTTTCAATCCCTGCGATGCCCTGAAGAGGGCAAGTCACCATCACAATTCCTTTTTTTAAATATAATGCTCGACCTATGATACTTATAAGTAGTATTAGAATTATTGGCACGCTTCAGTCAAAAGTATAAACAGTAAGATTAAGAGTTGTAGGTTAGGTTTCACTTGCTTGCCGATTTTGAGAGCATGACAGCTCTCCCTTCCCCACAACCCGGACGAGTGTTTAGGGAGAGAGCAGCGCATTGAGCGCGAACGGCCTCTGTCGTCTTCTCCTATCTTGATCTGGCCTGTGTGGTGTGAATAAGAGAATGTTTCCGCCGATTTGGTCTATTTTTAGCCTGCGCTCTAGCTTACCCGCCCGCGACCGTCGCCAGCCGAGCCCATGCTTCTGTGCCGCGCCTGGAAATGCGACGAGAAGCCGGCAGCCATGGAGCGTTTCCGGCTTCGTCGTGACAACCCTTACTGGGCTGTTGGGCCTTATGACGGATTAGGTGCTCCACTTCTGCTCCCCTCCGCTTGTCGTCGGGTGGACGAGCTGGGCCGGAGGTGGGCCCTGTCTCAAGCGGAGAAGGCGGATACTGGACAAGTTCGTGAAACCACCAGACTCGAAAACCGTCCGTTCAGACTCCCGCGATTCCTGAAACCAGACACGTGACCTCCCCGAGCTGTTTTGACACTGGTTTTGTCCGACGTGACACCACATCATCTGTCTTACGTGTCACGGGCCCACATGTCAATGTCAGGTAGCACAAACAGATAAAATACACGCCGCCGCTGTCGTCCTCTTCAGTCCGCTGACGTTCGGCGGCTTCGGCACCAGCGGGACCGGCGGGAAGAAGAGGCCCTTCCGGCAGTAGAGCTCCGGCGGGCCGACAGAGAACACGCACGCGCCACCGCCTTGGCGCCCCGGAGCGACCGGCCGGAGCTCGCGCGTGGAGGTCACGGTGGCGGCGCACGCCGACGCGTTCGGCGACTGCGGGTGCTGCTTCTGGGCCTGGAGGCGCACCGAGCAAAGCAGGACGTGACGTGCCAGAGCGAGGCGGCGAGGCGCTCGGCTCCGGCGCAGGCGGACGTGGAACCCGCCGCGGCGGTCGGTCCTGCCCCAGGATCAGCCTGAGCTGGTGCGACGGTACGCGTGGGCGGACGTGAGGCCGATGCGCATCATGATGTGGTGGCGGAGCTCGAGTGCTCGACGCCATACCGCCCACAGGCGCGGACCGAGGGAAGCAGGGAACCATGAGGCATGAGCTGCTGCTTGCTAGGAGGCAGCTCCATCGGGCTTGCTCGCATAACATTCGTGCATAATGTATCGATTCGGATGGATTGCTCATGTATTGGTTGATTTTGTTCTTAATCCAAGCAAGCGATAGTTTGCTTGTACAAAGATCGAAAGTAGCATCTACTTTGCCTAGCTAGACTCTCTTTTCATGTCTTCCTTCTCCTCTGCCTGCACTTCCATCTTACTTTTTCTTTCTATATACGCTTGATCCATGCCCATCGCATGTTCGATGAAATGCTCACATGGACGAGGCTGGTGATTGATGAAGCACTCGTTATTGACGAGCCCATACCGTCGGCTACTCGTGCCACCGCAGTTCCGTCGTCGCCCGCCCGCATGCTCGTCATCGTGATTTGCAGATTAGCTTGCTCACCACCGGATTTCCTCACTGATCGACCGCCTGATTTTCGCGTCTCCTCGCGAGCGGCGGATTGCTCGCGCGCCGCCCGGATTAACTCGCCGTCGCTTGATTCGCTTGCTTTGCCGCCTGGTGGATATTGGCAGTTGGCGGCGAGGAAGATGGTGCAGCAGCCAGCAGGTGTGCCGTGCGGTGGTGTCCTCTGACCTAGAGTGGACGACGGAGCCGACAACGACGGCGGCGGCGCTCAGTGGTAGTCGCGCGGCGCGCGTGTTCGCGGCCATGGTGGGTGGCGGGCAGCAACCAAGAAGTGCTCGCTGTATCTGTGCTGGTACCCATCTTCTCGTGAACATGTAAGACGACGATGCCCGCGCCGCCGCTCCTGCCCACGCCGTCTCCGCAGTCCGTCCTGCCGCCGCCGTCGTCAATAGTGCCGCCGCTGCCGCCGTGTTCTCCTCCGGCGCGTTCGTCGTTGGCCCGCCGGAGCTCTGCGGCCGGAAGGGCCTCTTCTTTCCGCCGGTCTCCCTGGTGCCTGAGCCGCCGAACATCGGCGGACAGCGGCGGCAGAGGGTGTTTTAACTTTTAACCCTCTGTGCCACCTGACATGTGGGCCCGTGACACATAAGTAGAATGATGTGACGCCACGTCGGACAAAACCAGGGTCAAAACAGCCCGGGGAGGTCACGTGTCCGGTTTCAGGAATTGCAGAGTCTGAACGGACGGTTTTCGAGTCTAGGGTGGTTTCGCGAACTCGGTCCAGTATCCAGGGAGGTAAATAGGACTTTTTCCGGCGGAGGAGGGGTCGGGGATGCAGCGGCCCACTTCCGCGGGCGGAGGTTCCAATCGTGCGACAGCTCACGCTCAAGACTCATCACGCCTCTCCTCCTTGTTCCACAACCGCTAAAACTCGGTTAAACTTTATAAAGTAAAAGGCAGTATATGATTTTTTTAGCTGGTTGAACCCAGCTAAAATATGATTAAAGATAGAATTATCCCTCCTAAAATTAATGCAGCCATCATCTTTTTTTTTCTATTATTATCATTAGGGGTAGTATAGTCCAATCATTTCAATTAGTTGGAGGATCCAAACACCCAACTAAAGTTTAGCTGCTAAAGTTAAGTTCATGTGGATCTAAACAAAGCCTAATTTCAGCTAACCAGCTAATAGATTAGCTGGGTCTATTTGGATCCACCTAGTTAATCTATTAGCAAATTAGCTGGATCAGGCCAGCTAATTGGATAAATGCTATTCAACAAACTATAAAGGCATTAGCTGAGAATTAGTTGGTCTCGTTTGGATCCACATAAGCTAAAATTAACTGGCTAGCAATTAACTGGTGGATTCAAGTATGGGTGCCATATCCAACTAAGCATATCTTTTGCCAACTAAGCACATCTATTGCCATTATTATTTTAGCTAGCATATATTCCTGTATAGAAAGATACAATAAACAATACCAACTAAGCATATCTCTCATAATATTAATAAGCTAAGTATATATTGTGACATACATATAGTTGCTTTGTCCTTGTATTATAACCGTTACTAATACTAAAATATCCCAACTAAGCACATATCTTGCAACATTATTTTAGCTAGAAAATCTCTTCCTGTATAGAAAGATGCAATAGGCCATTCCAGCAAAGCATATTTATTGTAATTATCGAGCTAAGCATATATTGTGCTATATATATGTAGGTGCTTTGCCTTAATGTTCATTTGATTTGACTAGAGAAGCACAGCAATCCTTACAAAATGCCACAAGATGTGTGCCTTGTGCTATTGATATTATCAGCAGTACTTGCGAACCTTGAAACTATAGTATCAATCCAGCATGTTCATCCTAGCATGGGAGTTTTATCCCTTAATATGAGCTCTTCATTTACCACCAGTGCTTATCCAAGAAGAATTGAGGCATCGATTGATGAATCAAACTTCGTAAATTTTGTAAGTTCCAACTTACCGCACTACATGAAGCATGGCTATTTCTTTTGTTGACGTCTTACATTCCATAATGATTTCATATTAGTTCCTTTACAATATAATGGAAGGGATTTCAAGTTATACATTGCTTCCGGTCTGAATTAGTTCCATAGCGTTGCTTCAGATGTTAAAATAGGTTGTATGGCTTTTAGAGAGGAAGTTGTGTGGTAACAAATGGTTTTGCACCAGTCTACTCACATTGAATTAATGATCAGAAATGGTGATGATACGAAAATTATTTCAGCCTTGTTTGGGAGGGGGAAAACCATCCAAGTGGATTGGCTATAAGTTTAATCCAAAGTCCCATCTTATTCGTGTGGAAACTTGGGCCCTCAAACAGGGCCTTGCTATGCAATTATGAACTTTTTATTTACAATTACAAATACTCATTGAACTTGGATACATATATATATCAACAATGATATTTTTTTTTCAAAGTTGTAATTATTTGACCTCGTACGCTACTGAAAGGTAACATCCTTTTTGGGGCTTCTGGAAACACGTGAGATTATTAGGTCATGGCATAAGAATAGCATGCATAATTTGTGTTATTTTCTCGCATCATAGTGCACATGATTACTGAGAGTGTGCTATTTTCTCACAGTATGCAAGATACAGAGCGGACACCCCTCCTGCTGGTGGATATGCAGGTGCCATGGCAACTCTAGATGTTTATAGCCACCCGAATATAAGGAGAGGTGTGGAATTAACCGCTTCACTAATGTGGGTGTCAAATGACGATAATGATATACAAGCTGGCTGGATAGTAAGTTGGTATATACATTTCTTGGATAAGAGTTGGTATATACATACAGTATGCCATTGGATATATGGTTAGAAGCGATTTCATAATTCCTTATTCTCCATAGGTTGATCCAACCCGCTATGGAGACACCAAAACACACTTTTTTATATACTGGACGGTATGAAATCAAAGCAATTGATTCTTCTCTACATAAATATCCATATTTTGATAAACATTTTTTTTGTTTTGCAGGCTGATGGATACAAATCAACTGGATGCTTTAACCTGGCCTGTAATGGTTTTGTACCTGTGAATGATGCTCCTATTACACCAGGAGATACTTTAGAACCAGCAAATGGCCAATCAAAAATATCATTCAAGATATTTAAGGTAATATCATAATATGTGAAAACTAGTGTCTATTCTGTAAAAAATAATGGAAAAGGTATTCTAAGCTCAAGCACAACTATTCTATTTCATTTCTAAACTAAGTGTTTCTTAACAGAGATTTACTATTTTTCACTAGAACTCTTTTTGGGAAAATTTTCTATTGTTCAGAATTAATATTTTTTTAGAAAAAAGATTGTAAAACGAGCACGTACTAGAATGAAAAATAAGAATTACAGAGGCATGGAGGAAAGGGAGAAAAAATGACATGGGAAAGGGGAGACATGATAGAGTAGGAAGCTAGTGAAGGTTATGCGGGTCTAATTGATGTTCTGAAAGAGAAAAATGAAAGGCAAACTTCATAAGCACTCTCCCTATCCAATGGCAGAAAAGGAAAGGCAAGAATGGTTATCTAAGAGGTTAAATTTCCCACTCTAGCGGCCGCTAATGACATCAGTGTCTGCTCTTTATAGCGGCCACCAGTGACCGACTGAAAATCTGTCTTGGCTAAGACTTAATTCCTTTTACATCCAAGTCCTGATTCCAAAGCCATATGGGCTAAGAGATCTTCAGGCTAGCCCACCCATTTTTACATTGAAAGAAACAAAGTCATATGGGCAAGTTTTGAATTCAGGATTAGACTGCATAATAGTCATCGAGTGGTGAATCACATCTATGCTCACTTTTGCATTGATATTAGTGATATGTGTTCTCTCTCGTTGCCTAATGATCATCCATGTGAAAATGTATTGTAGAAGCAAGAAGATGGAGATTGGTGGCTACACTTTGGGTATGACATAAACAACCTGAAATCCGTTGGATTCTGGCCGAAAAGTATATTTACTAGCTTGAAGGATCATGCCGGATTGATTACCTGGGGTGGTTACACTAAGTGTCTCAAGGGAAATAGAAGTCCTCCCATGGGCAATGGGCAATGGCCTGGAAAAAATTCAGCAAGTTTTCAAAATGTTCAACTTGTCGATTCTAGTGGCCAGGGGTATACACTGCCAGCTTGGGCTCTTAGTGTTTATGCAAGCAACAAGAAATGCTACCAAGTTAGCACATTTTTTGATAGCATGTTCTACTACGGGGGTCCTGGTGGTTGCACTAATTAGCAACCTTAAACAGTTGAAGCACTCATAGCTTCAATTCTGTGATGAAATAAAGAGCTTCTTTGTCAAGGGATATACCTTGTCACCAGTCTTCTGTCACCTTCCGTTTATAAAATATAATGACTGCGTAAATTTGTTTTCTTTTGTTACTTCTTTCTTTTAAAAGATTTTAAATAGGGCCAAGACAAAATTTTGATCCCTCAATTGCCATTGCCGTTACATTTAGTCACAGAAGTCGCCTGTAGAGGCTTTAGTTTGTCAGCTCGGGGATGGCATTGCGGCTGGGAATTGGGATGTGAGGCAAAGCAGTGAGAGATAGCTCGAGACTGCGGTGATGTCAACGCGGCAAAGCAGTGACATGTGGGCACCCAATTCGATCGAGGCTCCCAATAGTCACCAGCTTCGCTCCATCCTTAAGCATGCCGTGCCATTGCTACGCGAGGCAGTGGCCCATCTGCTGTCTCATGCATGGAGCAGAATTTTACGTAAGCTCTCTACAGCAAGTCCTGAAAATTAAAGTACCTTCCAACGAAAGATATGACAGACTAATAACATTCGTATGCAGACAATTATATATGACAGAATAAGCGAACAATTATATAGCGTACAACTATAGACAATTATAATCCGCACAGCAACAAAATATCCAGCAAGTTGAAAGAGACCTGGACGCTACAAAAAATTCAACATCACTCAAGTTGTTACATTGACTAAACAGAAAAATTTCGAGCTAGGAATACACGTTGACAACAGTGGAAAGTAGGCAACATAAAACAGTCATACAGAAATCTATCTACTATCTACTATCTCTATGCCTCCTCTCTTTAAAGGATCTATCATCTGAGTGTTGGTATCTCTCACGGTGCCCACCATCTTCTCTACGTCTACTTTCTGGGCTCCTTTTCCTGTGGTCGCCTTTATCTCTCCGGTGATGATCGCTCTTTTGGTCCCCATCATCTCTAGGGCGCCGCTCACCATCCGACCTATCCCTTCGTCTGTAATCATCCTCATCCTCTCCGCTTCTACCCCTGACATGGCGCTTGCTATTATCATGATCATATTTACCGGAGCTTCGATCACCAGATCTACTGTAACTGTGGTAGTCATCATGTTTCCGATCCCCTCGGTTCCTCTCATCATCTTTACCACGCCTGCTTCCTTTCCCATCACTGTAAGCTCTCTCACGGTTATTCCTATCACGATCACCACGAGGTGGAAGCTCTGATCTTCGATCATCATTTCTTTGAATCTTTCTTCTGTGACCATTTTCATGACCAGAATAATCAGCATCGTCTTCTTCAAAGACTAGATCATAGCTGCAAAATGACAATGGAAAGTATGAGATAGCGTACCAAAATTTTTCTGCAGAGGAGGAATAAGGGTAGAGAATGACCTTCGACGGTGATTACCACCATGCTGTGTGTTTTCATCTTTCAGAACATAATTTGGGCCTTTGTTTTTCTGGTCACCATCTTGGTCGCAGTCTCTGGCTAGGTGATCAGGGGCACCACACTTGAAACACCCATCTGAAATGATGAAGGATGGTATTAATCTTTTTCCCCCAAGAGAATGGCATGGTACTAAAGATAACATAACTTTCAATACATATTATTTTTTATGATCTTTTACCTTTCTTAGCATTTCTTTTGCTTTGTCTGAATTGACCCCACAGCTTTGAAACACTCTGACTAAAATCAACATGGATCCTCCGGTCATCAATAAGACAATTATCCATCTACAAGCATAACAGTGTTAAGCAATTATCTGTTGGGGTTATTCATTGTAAATGAAAAAACAAATGGGAATCTAAGATACTGAGTTACTGACCTTAAAATATGCACGTTCACAAGCCTCCTTTGTCTCGAATTCTGACAGAAGACCATCAAGGATGTCAAATTAGGCCACACAGTTAAGCATAATGAATCTAACAGGGTTTACATATATTGTCAGTACATATTAGGAACTGAGCCTAGCACAGGGACTGTTGGTTCAGCTTGCAATTGCTAGATTGTGATTGCACAATCCAAAGCTCAAAGAAACACCCAAATTGTGATTATAATAGTCTAGCCTCTAGATTGTAACAATCTAGCTATATGGATTTCACCGGATTTTAAAATCCAATCTATAAGCTGTTTTTCACAATCTGCAGCTGAAACAAACAGTTGGTGAGGGACTGAGAGGTGTGGGACCCATGCTCGAGTCCACTCTGACTCAAATTTGGGTGCTTATTTCTTCCCTTTTATAATGCCACCTTAGTTCCTCCTAGGTTGGTTGAGTTCTTTTTAATTATTATTGTCACCATATACAACAATGGAACTTTGAGACAATGGGAGGTTTTCTATTTTTCAGGAGAGTGCAATGCTAGGATTATTGTGTTTAAAAAAAAATAGAGAACATAAAACAAGATGAGCAAGTAACTATTTTTCCCCTGTTAGTACTTGCTGTTCTCTCAACCTTTAATTACTAGTCAATACATTAAGAGTTTTCAAGGGACAAAACGCACCAATAAAAGCATAACATAAGCTATCTCCAGTCTTGTAGTCACGAATTATTTCAGCTCTGCAATCAAGAGTTAAGAATAAGTAAGAAATTGCAAGAAGAGAATAAAAAGTAGATGCACACAGGCAGAGCTAATGCACTCACGATGTCACAGTTCCAAAACGGGAGAAAATAGTGTATAAATCTTCATCCTGCAAAATGGTAAAATTACTCAGCACAAATTGTTGACATTTAATAGGAGCCAAAGAGATGTAGATAATTCTGCCAAATCAGGGGCGAATACATTTTTAAAACTCCAATGAAGTGGATAACAAAAATGCAAGGAAACTAATACTAACTTGAGTTACTGGGTTGAGCTTGCAGACAAACAAGACATTTTCTGGCGGTTTAATCTCAGCATCTGGAATATCTGCCAACTGCATAAAACAAAAGGTATAACCAGTTAGAAACATGGTATCGGCAGTGAACAAGTAATGAATAAGCTGTTGATTTGGGACCAGCACTTACGCTCTCAAGGATTACTGCATTTGTGTGCGCCTCTTTAGAGCGGATCATCTCCTCAAGTTCTCCAGGAGCCACTGTTTCTTCCAAAGGGACCCAACTATCCTCTAAGCGCTCTTCTGCAATCTGTGGCCACCAAAAAAAAAAGGAAGAAGAATTGTCAGGGCATACTCATGTTGCAGGACTACTATTGAGTTCAAGATATGACCACTTTTATAGGGTCGAAACATTTGTAGCACAAGTTGGTACAAGGGGAGAGATTTCCACCCTAAATGGAATGAGCGCACTCAATAACTAACATGGTAAACAGACGAATGAACAGAAATAGGCAAAACAGAACTGCAGTCTGCTACAAAAGCAGTTTAAATAAAAATCTGAAACAGGCACTATGACAAACAGACAGAAATTCTCGATAGCCAACATAACTCTTAACTATTGTTAAATTAAGAAAAAACGCCAAGAAGAAAATAAATGATTAAATAAACCATGGTCTCTGATTAAGATGATGCATTTTGACTCATAATACTTTAGTGAACGCAATGTGAATACTCAAATTACCTCATCATGTGGCTTGCCTGTGGGAGAATTCTCAGAAATAAGTTCAGCAAGCTGAGCAGGATCATCGAAAGGATCATCTAAGACATATGTATGTTTAATTCTGCAAATAAATATGTTGTGAATGGTCAGCAACAAGGAATAGAAAGAGTCAAAGAAGGAAACTGATGCTGGACAAGAAGTGAACTCTTGGTATTTATGTTGTTACTAAGGCTATAACCCACCTAATGTCCTTGAATGGTCTTCCCTTATCATCAGCATAAGCTTCATTTATTTTTGTCAGTGTATCAAAACCTTCAGCAACCATCCCAAATACCTATGGTCCACAGAACAAACACACAAGGTGTTACAGATATAAGAATTCCACTCATAAGAAAAATACATCGGTTAAAACAATCATGTACCACTCACAGTGTGTTTATCATCAAGGTAGTCCACCTCATCCCGCAAGGTAATATAGAACTAAAAACATTAAAAACACAAAAATGGAAGGTCAAAACAAGCAATGCAATCCTGAAAAAAAAAGAAACAGCAAATATTATTAATTAAGACAGCCGGGGAGGCATTTCACCTGTGAGGCATTGCAGTTTTCACCAGCACTTGCCATAGCAACAGTTCCAGTTTTTGAATGCCTCAGCTCTGGACGGATCTCGTCATCAAAAAATCGAGCTTGATCACCATAGAGAAATCTGACAAAACAAGATATTAGTTTCCACGCATACATTCGACAACATGTAACAAGAACTTTAATAATAGTAACTGTACACATATGAAAACGAGCAAATATGTAAGGAAGGTTCTGTCGAAACTATACATGTACTGTGATCATCGAAGATACTCATTATATCTATGATAAAGGATACCACACTATATCATTCATAGATGAAACTTTGGTGGCCTGAAGTAAGTACATTTCAAAAGTTCAGCCGAAGGAATTGCTTACTTGTAAACAGAATCACCACCGGTGCCCGTTCCAGTTGGGTCACCAGTTTGTGCCAAGAAATCCTTCTCCACCTTGTGGAACAGACACCCATTGTAGTACTTCATTCTGGTTAGTCAATGAAGAAAAAAAATGAATAAGTACCCTAATTATTTGAAATAACACTCACATTCATGACCACTTGAAGATTCAGTGGAAGAAAATGGGCAGGAATCAAAGTATAAGCTAAATTCAGTCCCCCAGAATGTCATAGTCATAGATATTGGTGATAAAGACTCGGAGTAACAGAAGATTCAATGTGTCCTTATAAGATGTAATCATTTAACTATGTAAGCCTGCAGCACAACAATTTCGAAATTTACAATAGCATCCTCCAAAATAAATCAACAATACTAGCAAGCAGTAAGCAGCTAAACCCGCTTGAAATTACGAATCCCAGCGAAGTAGAGCTAAATTAGTAATGGATCGAGGATCACAGTAGCGATTGTTTCACCACCCAGCACACACCCATTGCAACCCTAAAGACGCAATCAAACCAACAATAATCCTACAACGCCAAATCCGCCAACTCAACAGCTTTAAACGGGACAAAAATCATCAATCGAAAACCGTGTCGCCCAAAACTACAGATGGGCCCAGAGAGATCGAATCGAACAAGCCCTAGACGGCGAGGGGGTTGCTTACTTGCAGAGCTTGAGGAAGTTCTTGGTGGTGAGGGGGCACTTGTCGGTGTGGAGATCCACCTCGATGTCGCCCACGCTGGTGACGATGAGCACCGACATCTCCGGTTGAGCTTGCAGACAAACAAGACATTTTCTGGCGGTTTAATCTCAGCATCTGGAATATCTGCCAACTGCACAAAACAAAAGGTATAACCAGTTAGAAACATGGTATCGGGAGTGAACAAGTAATGAATAAGCTGTTGATTTGGGACCAGTACTTACGCTCTCAAGGATTACTGCATTTGTGTGTGCCTCTTTAGAGCGGATCATCTCCTCAAGTTCTCCAGGAGCCACTGTTTCTTCCAAAGGGACCCAACTATCCTCTAAGCGCTCTTCTGCAATCTGTGGCCACCAAAAAAAAAGGAAGAAGAATTTTCAGGTGGGATGTGAGGCAAAG
>OAMR01000039.1:2945680-3033399 GCA_900205405.1 Echinochloa crus-galli
TCAAAGTATAAGCTAAATTCAGTCCCCCAGAATGTCATAGTCATAGATATTGGTGATAAAGACTCGGAGTAACAGAAGATTCAATGTGTCCTTATAAGATGTAATCATTTAACTATGTAAGCCTGCAGCACAACAATTTCGAAATTTACAATAGCATCCTCCAAAATAAATCAACAATACTAGCAAGCAGTAAGCAGCTAAACCCGCTTGAAATTACGAATCCCAGCGAAGTAGAGCTAAATTAGTAATGGATCGAGGATCACAGTAGCGATTGTTTCACCACCCAGCACACACCCATTGCAACCCTAAAGACGCAATCAAACCAACAATAATCCTACAACGCCAAATCCGCCAACTCAACAGCTTTAAACGGGACAAAAATCATCAATCGAAAACCGTGTCGCCCAAAACTACAGATGGGCCCAGAGAGATCGAATCGAACAAGCCCTAGACGGCGAGGGGGTTGCTTACTTGCAGAGCTTGAGGAAGTTCTTGGTGGTGAGGGGGCACTTGTCGGTGTGGAGATCCACCTCGATGTCGCCCACGCTGGTGACGATGAGCACCGACATCTCCGAAAACTTATCCGCGCCTCCGACCCCCGGCGGCCGAGCGGCGGCGAGACGGTATTTGGGGGGAGGCGAGGCGGCGAACGGGATAGCGCGGCGCCGGATGCTCCTGGGGTATCTTCGAAGCAAGCGGCGGACGGAGGAGGAGGCGTTGTCCGGTCTGGACCCTGGAGGAGGGAACCCCAGCCAGGCGGACGGGATGCGGGCTGGCCGGCGGGGAGGGGAGGGGAGGGGACGAGAGGGAAGGCGGCGGACTTGAGCCGTCGAAGAAGAGAGAAGAAAAGAACTCTGGACCGAAGATTCCACCACTTGCGGCCCAGAGTCCAGTCGGGTCGGGTCGGTGCGGTTGGACCGGTCTGCAGGCCCAAAACGCTGCGAGTTTTTCTTTTTCGAAACTACCACGGCGAGGTTAGCTTTTTTTTTAAGGAACGGCGAGAGAATTGCCGTAATTTTTATTGGAAGGAGAGAAAAAAGCGAACAAACACAGACAAAACCGAAAAAAAGAAAAGATAGGTCGTTGGGTAGTCACAGCAACTACAACAGACAACTAAACCAACCCCAACTCGACCAGAAACAGCTAGGACAAACAACTAAAAGAACTAAAAACACCTTACAAGAAAGAAAACAAAACAACTAAGAGGGAGCCACTAAGTGGTGTTGCTTGATCCGTGTTGTGTCATAAGTCCCAGTCGTACGGCTTGTCTTGCCTCCTGATACAACTTGGTGTCGGCCAGAACCATGTGGGCCAACTCATCTACTTCGAGCGATTTGTGTTGAAAAATTCTTCGGTTACGTTCCTTCCAAATGTTCCACCAGAAGTATAACATGAGTCCGTCAAAATTTGGTTTCTGTTTACTGCCAAAGGATCGTCTCATTCGTCTCCACCAGCGGCCAATGGGCTCTGAAGATGATATGTGTAAGTCCTGCCTTCCGAGCTCTGAGGTCAATTTGGTCCATACCGCCTGAGTGAATGGGCATTCATGACACAAATGTGTGGGTGTTTCTGGCGCCCCGCTACAAAGCTTGCATGTCGGATCATGTGGCCATCCCCTTTTTGCCAAATTATTTGCCGTGAGTATTTTGTGCTGGAGGAGAATCCATGCAAAAATCCGGCATTTCGGCTCTGCTTTTGCCTTCCAAATGGGTGTGAGAGCCGGTTTTTTGCGTCGTCCCAGAAATTGTATGCGATAGGCACTTTGCGTGGAATATTGTCCATCCGGTGAGCCCACGGGCGATCAGCGTGATGCCACCGTATCCAAAGCCATCGTAGTCTCAACGCACGTGCAAATCTCTCCAAATCTAGAATGCCTAGACCCCCTAGGTCCCTCGGCGCACAAGTGGTTGGCCAATTAACCAGACAGTGGCCCCCGGTACATTTTTCTGGCTCCTCGCCTTTCCAAAGGAAACTTCTTTGCAACCTATCAATTTGTCGCAACATCCATTTTTTGCGCGGGAAAAACAGTCAAGTGATATATCGTTTGCGAAGTGAGTACGCTTTTAACTAGCGTCTCTCGTCCAGCCATTGATAGCAGTTTGCCCTTCCAACCAGGAATCCTGGCGCCAATCTTGTCCAGCAGCGGTTGAAACTCGACCCGTCGGAGCTTGCGCGTGTGTAATGGTAGGCCCAGGTATTTGCCGGGGAATTTTCCTATCTTACCCGGGAAATCGACCAAAGTCTCCTCTACGAGAGTATCATCGCATCTTATCAGAAAAATTTCTGTTTTATTCAGATTGACTTTGAGGCCCGAGCAGTTACCAAAAAGGTTTAGCACTTGTGTGATGTGGTGCAGCTCCGTCCTATCTGGATTTGCGAAAATGGCCGCATCATCAGCGTACAGGGAGCATCGAAGCGACGCCGCCCTCGGCAAGACCGGGTGTAACAGACCCCTAGTAGCTGCTAACTCCATTAATCTGTGTAAAGGGTCGATGGCTAAGATGAACAGCATCGGCGACAGAGGATCGCCCTGTCGTAGTCCCCTGGCATGTTTTATGCTTCGGCCCGGGATCCCATTAAGTAAAATCTTGGAGGATGATGAGGCAAGGAGGGTGGCAATCCAGTCCCTCCACCGTTGCCCAAAACCTAGAGCTTGCATTGTCTCCAGTAAGAAAACCCAGCTCACAGAGTCAAAGGCCTTTGATATATCAAGCTTGATAAAGAGAGAGGGGCGCTTGGCCTTATGGAGGGCCCTGATCACGTTCTGGACATATAAAAAATTATCGTGAATGCATCTCTTTTTAATGAAGGCGTTTTGACATCCGGACACCAACTCGTTAAGTCTCGGTGCTAATCGATCTGCTAGGATTTTGGTGATTATCTTCGCCAAACTGTTAATGAGACTAATTGGGCGAAAGTCCGCAACACTCGTGGCATCATTTGTTTTTGGCAAAAGCACTACATGCGTCTCATTGATTAGCTTCAATCTCTGTGTTCTCAGGGAGTGAAAAGCTCTAAGTGCTGCCATCAAGTCTGCCTGGATTACGGCGAGGTTAGCTAGGAAATTATAAAATACTCCACATACTTTATTCAATTTTAAAAAATACTTTAAAGAATTTTAAATGAATTTTTGTATACCGTTTTAAAATATGACTCGTTTCCGGTTAAGCACCTCACTAACCCAAGCAACTTGTGACCCCTTGGTCCTCCCTCTTACACACCTCTCAGAAAACAAAGACACAACTCAACAATGGGTTTATAAAAACCACTTACTTAATCCTAACTATAGCCTAAGTTCACATAACCCCCTAATAAACTATAAAAACCACTTACTTAACCCTCTGAGTTTATAAAACTAGCTCATTTTTCATCTTTCACATCTGATTAAAACCGATTTTAGCCACATGAGCAATGGTTTTGCTTGTTTTGATAAATGTGATGGTCATGTCATCAACCATTATCAACATCTGCTACTGGCATCTTTCTCTTGCTGATCGATGCCACCACCACCTTTGTATGTCCTAATGCCACCGATGTGTCCTGCTGCTCTACTGCCGGACGACACCCACATCGAGGTCGGCCATGCCACTCGTAGCATGGAAGCATGCCGCACAGCTCCAAGCCAAGGCTGTCCATAGGCACGTCACTACGCCTAGGCCAAGATCAGGCTGGTGCTTGACTATGTTTTTTGAAGAAAAGGTGCTTGACTAGTTGACTATGTAGAGGCGGAGGCTTTTGTGCTTGTCGATTTGAGAGGTGGACATGGAGGGGAGGAACATCGTCAGGATGATTTGGTGGTTGTGGTGCTGCTGCTCTGCTCAAACAAGGATGGAGCAGAGAGAGGAAATTGGAAGGGAGAGTGAGTGGCAGACTGGCAGTGGTGGTACGTCCTGTACCTCTGGTTGCTTTCTTGCTGCTTGGAGGGAGTGGAGCTGCGGTTGTAGCTTGTAGTTGTTAGTTTGCTCTCGGTGGAGCAAGGTGCTAGCAGCAGTGAAAGGAGAGCTAACCGGCCTACTGCTCGTCTGCTGTAGTGGCTTCCAGTGGAACAAGAGAGGAGGGGTGGTGGCAGCAACCAGGCAGCGAAGAGAAGAGAGGGTAGCAGCCAGCAGAAGGGGAAGTGTATAATAGATGATGATGATGATGTGGTCATTCCGGTCATCAGAACAAGCAAATATGCATTGCACGTCGTTAAAACCAGTTTTAGTTAGTTGCCAAAGGTGAAAATGAGCTTATTCTGAAAATACAAGGGGTTAAATCAACGTTTAATAGTTTAGGGGTTATATATATGGACTTCGGCCAGAGTTGGAGGGAGTAATTTAGATTATTTTTATAAAAAAATACAGTCACATTTGGAATAATTTAATTGAAGAGAATTGCCATGTGCCAGCTAGACTTGTGATCAAACATGCATGATATGCATGATGCCGGGCGCCCATTGCAACATTTAGACCTTCACATTTTCAGACTACACCTTTGCATTTTCAAACTTGAAAGTTATTATTATCTAGTTCACTTGTCTCTAAAATATAGCCACGTTGCAATTGGTCTTTCTGTGTCCAAAATATTATATTGCCACTTTTTTTCCCCCTGGAAGATGATGACCGGGATTCAGATGCGCACAAAACGAGGGGTGCCAAGGGGATGACTTGATGATAGTCACGTATATATGTGTTATGATTTGTACTATTGCGTACAGTAATGTCTAAGAAAAAAGAGAGGAACTGAAAATAGTAAATTCAAGATATATATATGTCCTCTGCCAGTCAATGAAATAGCTAGTAGCAACAACATGCATACTCTCCTTTCTAAGAAACTAGACAAATCGATCAGAAATAGAACATATCAGACGATGACAGGTGAGGAATTCTGGTATACAGCACCTTCTCCAAGGAGAAAGAAAAAAAATAGAGCAGAAATTCCTCACCCATCGTCGTCTGAAGCCCCAATTGCTAACCGAACTGACCCGAAAATTTATACAGATCTAAAGAAAGAGAAGAAAGAGATTAGAACGGATGATCGGAGTGGCAAAGGGGAGGGATGGATGACACGAAAATCCCAGCGACCTATCAAGACTACCACGCCATATGCAGTCTACTGAAGCCTGATCGCACTGCACTGTCTCTGCTGCTAGCTCTGCTCTGCAATGTGTCCGTACAACTGTACACGAGCGTTACGTGAGTGTGCCGTCACGCACAGCGCCGGCCGGCCGGCGTCGATCAGGCCAGCCAAGACGACGAGATGGTCAAGTCCAGGTTCAGAGCCGGCTTGCTCTCCTCCTCCTTCACGGTGGCGCCGGAGCTGCGAGAGCCGGTTGCCGGAGCCGGGAGCTCCTCGCTGATCGTGCTCGAGCCGTCGGCGTCGCTGCTCGAGTCCTCCCACAGGCCGATCGACAGCGTGAGGTCGCAGCCCGTTTGCTTCTCATCAGGCTTCTTGTTGGAAGTGGTGGTGTGACTTGGCCTAACAGCCTGAAATACAAGCATGTGAGGTGTACAGTTAAGTATCAAGGCATCAACGTACTTTAACCCTGCTAATAATACTATCGTGATTCTGGAAGCATTCGTTCAGGGACATTTTTATCTAGCTCAAGGGTTTGGACCATGTCGTAGGGCATTAACAGTCAATACACGGCAGTATGGGGAGTTTGGCAGTTCGGCAACATGCCACCTAATGCATAACACCAACATATTAGAACGGATGATCGGAGTGGCAAAGGGGAGGGATGGATGACACGAAAATCCCAGCGACCTATCAAGACTACCACGCCATATGCAGTCTACTGAAGCCTGATCGCACTGCACTGTCTCTGCTGCTAGCTCTGCTCTGCAATGTGTCCGTACAACTGTACACGAGCGTTACGTGAGTGTGCCGTCACGCACAGCGCCGGCCGGCCGGCGTCGATCAGGCCAGCCAAGACGACGAGATGGTCAAGTCCAGGTTCAGAGCCGGCTTGCTCTCCTCCTCCTTCACGGTGGCGCCGGAGCTGCGAGAGCCGGTTGCCGGAGCCGGGAGCTCCTCGCTGATCGTGCTCGAGCCGTCGGCGTCGCTGCTCGAGTCCTCCCACAGGCCGATCGACAGCGTGAGGTCGCAGCCCGTTTGCTTCTCACCAGGCTTCTTATTGTTGGAAGTGTTGTGACTTGGCCTAACCGCCTGAAATACAAGCAGGGTGAGGTGTAACAGTTAAGTATCAAGGCATCAACTTTAACCCTGCTAATGATACTATCGCGATTCTGGAAGCATTCGTTCGTTCAGGGACATTTTTATCTAGCTCAAGGGTTTGAACCATGTCATAGGGCATTAACAGTCAATACACGGCAGTATGGGGAGTTTGGCAGTTCGGCAACATGCCACCTAATGCATAACACCAACATATGAAGTTTCTAGGGAATAATGGTGCATGCATGTAAGACACATGCATTGTTTAAGTAAAATTTTGTTGTCTGAATCTTATATTACCTTGTCTGTTGTCAGCACGTTGGAGTCCCAAAGAACACGCCCTCTACTTTGTTCCCAGCTTCTGAATACGTCCTGTAGCGATGGTCTGCAAGTACAAATCAAATTTGGTCTCAGAACTGAATTACGTACAGTCTACAGATAAGATTCTGTTCGTTATTGTTAGAGGATTACGGCCGGGGAATGATTTATCTGTGCTTCACGCTTAGGCCCTGTTTAGATCCAGAATTTCTACTCCCAAATTTACTATGTAAAAGGAAGATTCCCATCACATTAAAATGTCATAACATGCATGGAGTACTAAATGTAGATAAAATAAAAAACTAATTACACAGTTTTGCTGTACTCTACGAGACGAACATTTTGAGCCTAATTAATAAATTTTTAGACAATTTTTCGCACATACAGACGAAATGCTACAGTGACGCAATGATTACGATGTGACATCATACTTCCAAATTCACCCACCAAAACCAACATCTAAACACGGCCTTACATTTGGTATGGTGATGTCTGACTGCAACCACAGATCATCATGGCGTAAATGTTCTTGTCTGAAGCTGCTGCCGTGTTTCCATCCGGTGACGCGTAGACGCAGTGATCTTCACGGTTGAAGAACACGCGCTTGCTGTTGCCGGTTGATGTCGACTTCTGGAATCCGGACTGATGGGTACTGCTGTTGCTAGAGCTTCTGTACATCTGAACATTTCATTTTTGGAAGGAACAACGTTGTGTTATATATCGTTCAAATATATAGCTAGAATTAGCATATAAGGACCCGAAATAGGTTCATTCACTATATATGGTAGTTAATAAATACTGGAAAAATCATGTCGTCAAAGTACCTGAAGATGGCTCTTGATATGAGATATGCTAACTCCTTTCACGCCCATCAACTGAAGAATTCGCTTCGGAGTTGCTTCTGTATGACAAAAGAAAACAAGATCAACACGCAGTACGACCGATTTTGAAGGATGATCTCTCCAAATTAATAGATTATGACAAGATGAGTGAGTGACAATTAATTGAAAGAACGTGCCATTATTATATGATGTGATCCCGTAGATCATATATATAATCTGAAGAAGTGAACATAACTATATTTTTGAGTTGAGTGTGCATGTATTTCATGAATTGAATATCGGCGTCATTTTTCATTTGGTTGGTTATACAGCTACTTATATAGTTATCAATATGCCAGTAGATCAATATCGAGAATTCAAAGTTTTCATTTTGAAATGATTGCACGAGACACACAGCTTATTCACACGCCTATACGTACACATCTTCGCTGGGAAGAAATATATGATAAGCATTTGTACATTATTGTGAATAACTTCAAATATCATATACACATATATAAGAAGTGTGTCTGTTAACCATACACAAATTAAAAGCACGCTCAAACAATCAATCAGCATGAAATCAGGAAAAAAAAATGAGAGAAAAATTCAAAAGAAGGCTACTATGAAGCTTAATTTGACAACAAATAAAAGAGATCCAATCAGGTAAAAGTTTAACTTATCAAGTAATGAAATTAAATGTTGTCAATATATAATCATCTCAATAAACTGTACATAATTATATATTTTTAATGATTCTAAAGATTAGCCGCGCGCTGTCTATTGTTTTTCCACAAAAGATATTATTGCATATATACAGAGCATATAAAAAATTAAAGTTCATTTATAGGATAAATTAGCTAGGGAGCTAGAACAATCTCATAGATGCTCATCATGCAAGCATGCATATAAATCACGTGTTTTCCTTTTCCTTTTCCCGGTGGACTCCACCAACGACAAACCCTGCCTAACAACTTACAGGAGGTTAACTAAGGAGATCGAATGAACCTCAAACCAGAGAGTAGATAAAATTACGAGGAAAAAAAACTATGCCTTATTAATCTCTATTATTTGCCTCCCAAAAGATAAAAACCATGGATCCAAATAAACCAAATCGATTCTCGCCCAAATCAAACTATCAATTCTATAGCTAGCTCAGGCACGTTTGATGGCTAGCTACATCTGCACGCGTGTGAAGGAGATAGAAGAAGCAAGTATATATATCTCGAGACTCACCGTCCTGGCCACCGAGGCACTCGACGGCCTCGACGAACTGCCGGTGAAGCTCCTCCGTCCACCGCATCCGCGGCGCCTCCGACCGGTTGTACTGCCTGACTCCTTTCCTCTCAAATCCTCTCATCATTCTCCCTATCTGCCTCTCCGGCCTGCAGCGCCGCCTTCACTTCGATCTATTCCCAGCAAGCTGTTTCAATTCTCTCAGGCTCTAGCTTCTCATATATAAATAACAAAGTAGCTAGTTCCAGTTATATAGAGATATATATGTTGAGAGTTTGGCTGAACGATGACGAACTCCTGGTAGCATATATTTAAGTACTTGCTTGCTGCCCACCGTGCAGAGATATGTGTGTACTATATATGGCAGATAGAATGTGAAGAAGGAAGAAGAGAGAGAGAGAGAGAGAGAGAGAGAGAGAGAGAAGGCTGAGTTTTCTGACCTAGTCCAGTCAAACATGCTCACTTAGCTCTCTAAAAGGCCAGCACTGAGAAGAAATTAGTAGTATAATAGTATGAGGTTGCCACAGTTTCTGAAAAGCTGGCTTGTCCATGTTCATGAGACAGCGAAGTATAATTCGAACAGTTCTTGCATTTTCATATATATGGAGCTACATATACCTTTTTAATTATACTGTCTAGGTCTACCTAAAATGACTGGTGAACAGTTCTCCTGTTTGACAAAATGGAACTGCGGCTCTGATATTTTCCGGTGGTTAATTCAGTTGTTCAACGCGTGCATTAAATAACAGTCCCTGTCTATGTGGCTAGCAGGTTTGAATTTTTTTTCCGAGAAAACTAGCAGCGTGGAGTATTGTTTACATACGTTTTAATTTTCTCACATTTATATATGTACTAGATTACATGGATTTTAAATCAGGAGTAGACGTCAAGATTAAAGGCTTAAAGGTCAATTCAACTCTTGGGGCCCTGGATTTCCCCAAGGAATGGGAAACGAATGTGATAGGCGTTGGCTAACTCTTACACTTGCATGTTCAGCAAGTGGCTGGTTGGCACCGTACGCTTCAATGTCAAAAGCATGTATGAAAGGATGTAGAAATGGGCATAGCCCATGGAAAAATTCGATTGCCACTGCTTGTCAGTGATAGAGTTCAAATGGAAAAGACCCTGAAATTAAAGTTGATGAGCTGATGATAAATAGGCAATATAATGATTTTCACGGAAAACACACAGTACTCCACATAATAATTTGTGCATGCCTGCCCACCTATAAAGTTAGTACTTAGGTACGGTGATTTCTACGCGGGAAATTAACACATATATATGACTTGGCAAAATCATGTTGCGTCATTTGAATAGTTCAAGCAGTGAGGTGCCAAAAAAACTTCCCTATCGATCATGTCCAGTTATTCTTGATGATAAATTGATAATGCGCGTTTGGTCGATCGGGGCGTTAAACCGATCGATGAAGAGTTCTGTGGTTGGTATGGAATCTTGAAAGATAGAATGCTTGTTAAGTCAATGTAGCAGTTTCCAATTACCTATCAAACATTACAACAATGACATCACGAGAAAATGATGGAACACGGGTAGGGCCAGGCATTCTCTACGTACGGGAAATGAATTGTGGACTTTGGACCACATTCTTGTCCCTTAGGCCAAAAGGAGGGCGGAAGAGAAAAGTTGCATCCATATCACATCCAATCCAAATTCATGGATGCATCCTCTCGCGGTTCACTTCAACTCAGTGATAGGGACAAGGACACGGTCTTTTGAAATTCTTTCCCCTTCTGAGACATTTCCTGGTTGCCGGGGCATTTTTACAACACAAAACAAAAAGGATTCCCGACATATGAGTGCGATAGAGGAGTGGAAATAAATATATGGTAATATGCATGTGTTTCTCTGATCTAGAAAAGGTTTGATAAATATGCCACGAAAAATTGACAAATCTCTAATCTTGAAGAATCGTCTGAATGAAAAGTTCTCTGCATCATTGGAAAGCAATAAACGTCATTCTTTGGATACTTCTTCTCAATATCACCTTCATCCAGCCCCGTTTAAATGTGAACTTGTTGAACTTTTCATAGAAGTTTCAGTTTCTAGAATTAGTATAAGATATATTGCCTGTCAATCCAAAAGTAGCAAGCCATTCTAGTTTTATGCTAAATCAAACTATGTTAAGTTTGAATGGATTTACAGAGAAAATACTAAAAATTATATTAAATAAGTATTAAATTCATTGTGATCTCTATATTTTCATAATATACCTATTTAGTTTTATAAAAAATCATTTTCCATCCTTAGTTATAAATTTGGTCAAACATAAAATAGTCTGACTTTTAACCTCAAATCACTAACAAGTCCCCACAAGATGCTAACTAATTGGACAAGTGTTGATTTCCATTCGTTCACTAATCCGTTTAACCGCCTACTATATATAGATTTGTTAATTCATTTTATAAGATTGATCCAGTCTGTTTACAAAATTCCAACGTTCTAAAAAATCCTTCTCGATCGATCCCATATCTTTTTCTATACAATGTTCACACTAAGAATAATAGGTGAGGCTCGCATTGGGTTGCTTACAACTATATTTTTTATTATATTCACCTATAGCTTACTCGTACGTCAAATATAAAGCAGACGTCGGTGTGCGCTATCTATCCTAACTGTAGCAGCTATACGAATGTGTTGTCCACGTAGAAGACTTCATGCAAGGCTACCATATCTATAGCTATCTACCTAGATGTGTAGGCTTACATTCGAGATGCGATAGTAACCTTGTCGTGAGGAGCTTGGCCACGAATTTGTTGCCGAAATGGTCGACATCCGTGTACACTTGTCGCCTCAGGGATGACAGTTTGAAATGAGATAGCGTGCATGGGTGCATGCACACGTACGACGTACGTACGCGCACTACGGGAAACCCGGAGTTTGCCGAGTGCCTGGGGCACTCGGCAAACCCCGAAATACACTCGGCAAAGGCTTTGCCGAGTGTAACACTCGGCAAAGCCTTTGCCGAGTGTATTTCGGGGTTTGCCGAGTGCCCCAGGCACTCGGCAAACTCCGGGTTTCCCGTAGTGATTCTTCTGGAACACTGAATCTACAGAACAAAAAGAACACGCATAGTAAGATCCACAATTAAAGATTACTCAAGAGAATAACACAATAAATTAGGAAAATCATGCAGGTAGAACCAACTTACGAGTACATCCTAAATGCAAGTTTTTTATTTCTTAGGTATATAAACGGTGTAACAAAGAAGCTAAAGAAATATAACAGATTAATGACTAAGCGTTACAATCATGAATCCTCGACATAATTTTCTGTTAAGTTGTAATGGAGCACTTCAGGCAGTCATCAAGGAGGCAAAGACTGGTCAGACTGAAAATCAACAGCTCAGACACAAATAAAATCTGCAACTATTTGAGGACTTAGCAGCTATGGCTGTTACAAACTACATATTTTCTCCTTGCGAGTTGCATCATGCTACTGAATACATGTTTCGCCTTCATTGGTCTGTGCAGTGTGTCTGTAAACTATAGAAATGCAAGAGAGGATGTGGGTGCAAGATCGGCATTTCGACAGCAGTAACCAGTAGGAAGGTAATAGAGAATAGCAGCACAAGAAAGAACAGTGACATAAGAACAGCATGACACATGATGACATGATGCCCCGTAACAGAAGCACATAGCACCAACAGCACAGTGAAGCTAAAGGAGCAGAACTCTGCAGCATGGCAAAAGAAGCTGTGGGGGGGAGGCTTTGGACCAATGAGAGGGCACGAATTTGATGGGGGTGGATTGATGACGTGGCTCTTTGTGTTTTCTCAGTCTATTTGTAACGCAGTTTTGGATGCCTAAACAATTTCAAATGAAAAAGTTGTAAACTGCAAAGTTTTACATCTTTTCGAGATCTACAACTTTGATATAGAACATATTTACATCCGAGGTTATTTAAAAATTTTTAAAATTTAAGATTTCAAATTGGATACATTATAAGAATATTTTTAGGTATTAAACAACTTCAAATTAAAAAGTTATCAACTACAAAGTTTTATATTTCGTGAATCTGTACAACTTTGATTCATAACGCAATTCCAGATACAGATAGTTTCGCAAAAACGAAATCCAGATACAGATAGCGATTTGCATGTCCGATTTTGGGTTTTTTTTTTGAGAATGTCCGATTTTGGTTGGAAGCACCGAGGCAGACAAGTAGTCGAAGTAAATTAAGAAGCTCATATGATTCACACGCGGCCCAGCTGATTAGGAGGCATTGTACACTCCAGGCCCGATCAATAAAAACATAATAGAGACGACCCGAAACATCAGCCCATGGGCTTGCCGAAGCAAAACAGAGCCCAGACCATCGATTACACGCTTCCCGTTTCCCCGTGCCCCCTCACCGTCTCGTCTCTCTCAGCTCCACCGCTTCCCATTCCATTTCAAACGCTTCCCCTCACCTTTTTTGTTTGCCGAGTGTCAAAATAATACACTCGGCAAAAAGCTTCTTTGCCGAGTGTCCGAAAAAATACACTCGGCAAAGAGCTAGACACTCGGCATATACGGGGTTTCCCGTAGTGGCGGCACGCGCGTATACTTACGTGCATACGCACGAGATACAACTATTCTACTAGCCGTGAGATCATTCTTCCAGGAAATAAACACACAGGACAAGCTCGCTCAACCACTCGAAATGTGAGGTAGACGTTGTGACACAGGCCAAATATGCAACGTACAGTAGTCCGCCTCTCGCGTGTTCTCATTTGCAGATAAAAATCCACAGAAGAATAGAGCCTTTTGGAGTATTTGTTTCTCTCTATAGCTTTTCATGAACGGGGTACATTTCATTTGTCCTAAATTAGGGCCATTAAGAAATTAAATAAGCCCTATAATAATAGTCATTGTCTTCCTAATTATCTATATTGATCTGTACTTAACAAATCTATGTAAGCCTGAGCTTTAGTTAAGTACTTGTAATAGTTAAAGGGTTTATGAGGAGCACAAGAAGGAATGGTAGAACCGAACAAGAAGAAGAAAATCAAAAGAAGGTGATCGTTTAGTCGAGGCTTGAGATTTGAAGCAAACTGCCTAGCTAGAGCCGTCCTCGTCATGCATGTCATTTAAGACGCTGCCGGCTTCTTTAATTATCATAGACTTAAAGGCACTCCCTTTGCCTCATCTGCCGTGTTTCCTCACTGCTACAGTGCCGGGTCCATAAATACAGTTGTTTTATAATGCTTGGAGATGTAACATCGGTACTTGAAAATACCTAGAGTAAATTAATGGTTGGTTTTTTTACTTGGTCCCATAAAATTGGTATATTTATTTAGATATTTATGAATACTTCCTTTGTTTCACCATTCGATTTTCAGAACGAATGAGTCTAATTAATTTCAAACATTTTAAAATTCCTCATCATAAATAGGAAAACGATCTAACTGTGCAATATATTTTGGCAGTGAAGCAAGATGAATATGTGACCGGTCTAGTTCCATTGCATAGATGTGCTACTCCCGGTAACGATTTATCCTATTTTACCATGATTAAACACTTCTAGATCAGAACACAGCATAGAACAAGTTAAACAGCTTTGCATTGTAGTTTCTATTCGTAAAAGTGTAGTTTCCCTAGAGACTCGCAAAAGATATAATGTAGTTTCCTGGATGTTTCATGGGAAAACCACCCATGACCCAACTTGTTTGGTGGAGTGTCATTTTAACTCAACCTGAAAGGAATTAGTCAAGCAATCATGCAGTAATCATATCCTTTCAACTTCCTCTAGTATAAAGAAACAAGTGTATTGTTTACAATTTTATGCAATCACACCATTTTAGCTTAAAATATTAGTGACTAATATCTTTACGAGAAAGCAATGATATAAACATATTTATCTAAGAGATTAACTTAATAATATTGTAATATGTATACCCTCTATCCTAAAATATAGCTATTTTCAGATTTGTCCTAAGTCAAACTATATATTACTATCTTAGGTTTGACCAAATATATCAAGATCTATCACACCGATATATTTTTCGTGATGTATTTTGTGTCGTAGGTTAGATAAACTTTGTCAGATCCAAAATAATTTACCTAGGACAAACCAGTCTATAGCCAAATGAATGAACCTAAATGTAGCTAACATTTTAGGGCGGGGGAGCATATGATATTGTACTCCGTACATTTATAGAAATTGACAGCATAGTCGAAGTAATACTGATATTGATATTGTCCACTTATAAATGGAAAACAACAGTACGCATATGCTAAGGTAAGTTTTTTAATAACACGACACGATTAACGTTAAAGGACTTATTGCCAAGATAGATACGGAGAGTACTAAATATTCAGTTCAGCGCACGCCGTCCAAATAAAAACGTATATTAGCAGTACACTACAAAAGCCGACGTAGTACGTGTCAAGTGCTGAAAGTCTGAAACTAACTGCGCGCCTATCTAACAGTATTTCGGAACACGAGTGCCCATATGTCAGATCAGATCACATATGCATGCATGCCATACGTAAGTGAACGAATTTGGGAAATCAGATAAGATAATTTTAATTATCCGACGAAAACGACACTACTGGCAAGAGAGTTAAAGCTCGATCTAGTACAGATAAGCCTATCCTCATCCAGCTACTTGCCTAGTTTTTTTTTTTTTTGACACGACTACTTGCCTAGTTAGCTGGGCAGTCCGTGCACCAAACCCTAGTGTATAGGCTAGAACACACTCTACGCTGATTATTGAATCCGCTGTTAACCTGACATGGTTTCTCTTATCAGCTCATGGTTTCAAAAATATATACAGTACAATTCAGTGTGTGACAGCGACCGGGCTCGTACATGCTTTCCGGCCGTCACGGCGTCACGCGCCTTTTTCGCATAAGTCCTGCTGTTAACGTGTACCGCAATCCTGTGCCAGGCTCGACGATTAGATCGACGTAAAAGTAAGGGTTCGTTTGGTGGAGCTCTATATTCTCTATGAAAGCTAATTTTATGAGAGAAGTGATTTTTTTAATTATCTATCATAAACTTTCAAAACTAGAAAGAATCACTTCGTAGAACCAGGAGAAGCTACTTTTTTTCAGCTCCAGCTCTTAGTTCATTTTAGAGAATCACTTTACAGAATCAGCAGAGAATCACTTCTTTCTAGAAAATTGTTTGGCTAATTCTTTAGTGAATTCAGAAGGAGCTCTGCCAAATAGGAACTAATATAATGGTAGAAAAAACGTTGCATATATAATATATATACATATATTGCAATCATGTCCTTTGCGATTGTCCATTTCGTTCCTTTATAGAAACTTGCTTGTTGCGCCTTTAGAAATCTGAAACGTGTTCTAAACCCTGAGCCGGTTGGTTGATTGCTCGTGCACACACGTAACTTGATCCCAGCTTTACTTTTAAAAGAAGAAATTAAGAGTAGTGTGTTTAAAATAGACGACGCACGTGCTGGATGGGGTTGTGTGTTGCATCCGAATTCTCTCTCGATCTCACCTACCCGTGACTTTATCCTGCCGAATCGAATGGAAAAGGTTGCCCATCGCCCAAAAGCCAAAAAGTGTTGGCTATCTCCCAGTCGAGGTCGCGTGTGTGCAGTGTCGTGTTCGTGTACACGTACCGGCCGGCATCGGTCGACTCCAAAATAAAGCTACAGCTTTGCATCATTTGTGTGGGCGCCGCGCGCATATGTGTAATATACAGCACACAGTGTGTGTATATGGCCTTGTTTAGATGCAAATTTGGGAGGGTGAATTTGGGAGGTAGATGTCACTTCGTAATCATTGCGTCACTGTAGCATTTTCGTTTGTATGTACGAAAAATTATCCAAAAATTGATTAATTAGGCTTAAAATGTTCGTCTCGCATAGTACAACAAAACTGTGCAATTAGTTTTTTATTTCATCTACATTTAGTACTCCATGCATGTTATGACATTTTGATGTGATGGAGAATCTTCTTTTTACATAGTGTATTTGAGAGTTGTTTTTTAGAAATTTTTGAGAACTAAACCAGGCCATATGTTGATCGTATATATATACTTACGTGTGAGATAGTGGCTGCCACTGCACCACCACTTTGGCACTTGCATTCCACGCGTGTTTCATATGGTTACGTGCATATCGTGACAAAAAAAAAGAAAAAGAAAAAGCAACTTCAAATTCGATACAGTGTTTGTGCACGAGCTGTGGGCTGTGACGAGAACTCTCGATATTCAAAGTTGTGTGCGCTCATCTTTTTGTATCTTCTTCTTCTAGAAATGCTGGAGAGTACGTGGTCAAAACAACAAAAGAAGTACCATGCGTGTTGTCCTTTTGATCCTGACACCAACTACGTTTACCAAGCTACAGTGAATTGAATAACCAACAGTACGTACGTGAATTGCCGGGATACATTTTCCAGAAAATGCTGGAAGTCAGAACAAAAACAAGAAAGTAGTACACCGTGTGCTAATACTTCTTGTATATCCTGACATCAACTGCGTTTACAGTTCACCGTATATTGAGTACCGTATGAACGGTGAATAGCATCAGTATTACTATACTGGCACAGTACATATGGAGGTACGTCGATGACCAGGTTATTTTTCAACGGCGGCCGGTGTATGAAATTAACAGCAGGCAGTAAGCAATGTGATCGCTCCAGCCAGTAAGCTTCTTCCCTTGTTCGTTCCTCGATCTGCCGTTTACCAGAATTTGTCAAAGCGGCGACTTTAATTGCTACTTGTTCCTGTGGCTACAGCGCTGCTCCGATATGAATGATCCAGTCGACACGTACCAAAACTAGCTTCAAACCCAACTTGAACATTCGATCCGAGACACGGCGAGGACGAGGCGAAGTCAGCCATACGTACGGCCGAAAAGGCTACTGTTGAATTCTTCTTCAATTCGAGATATATCGTCTTCTTCCCCACACCTCACCATCATCTCCGCCATCTAGATCATCCGTATTCACCGTGAGTTCTTCCATCTCTCCAAGTTGCTGTGGAAGTGAAAGGTATACTTACTCGCAAAAAAAAAAAGGTATGCCTTGCACTGGCATGTGAAAGGGATCACTTGACACTGGGTCTGAATTGGAATTCTTCTTCTTCCCGTGTCGATCCGGAATTGAAGGGTTCACTGCAGCGCTGCTGCTCGTACGTGGCCGGAGCTCCGGGCGCGCGGCGTCGCTGTCCGTCCCGGAAGAGGAGCACACTGCCAATTCTTTCCCAAATATCGCCGTCGGCGACGGCGACAGCGCGCGTCGACGGCGACGCGCGCGTGGGCTTTGTCCAGGCCGGTGAGGTTGCAAGATGCCGGACACACCTGCTACCCAACCGGCCCTGTCAAGGGACCACGCGCGGGCCACAGCGCCGTGTCCGTCGATCGCGAGGCGCCATGACTTATTATTAACTCGTGTGAAAAACAAAGTCTTTTCGCCACTGGGCCATAGTAGCTGCGCGGACCCGTACATGAGAGAAGAGATCGAGCTCCGTTCATTTACATGGCAGCTTCGTTCTCACGCGTACACAATGAATCCGTGAGTGAGAGAGAGGCGGTCAGAGGTGGACCGGAGCGAGGGTCAGCTAGCATTAATGGCGTAGGAAAAGTTCAGGAGTCTCCGGCCTGTTCATGGGGACGACGGGCCGGGGTTTGGTTGTCGCCGTAGCAGGGATTGACGAGGAACAGCGCGCGGCGGCGGTGGTGGTGCGCGGTGGCGCGGCGTGATCCACATGAAAACGCGACGAGCCGAGACGAGACGAGACGACGGCGTCTGGAAGCGCTGTGGCTGGTGATGATGATTCGCCGTGGCGTTGCTGATCGAGTTTTTTCCTCCTCTCGTGGCTCCGCTTGTCAAAGAGGCGGTGCCTAGACGAGAGAGATTTCGTCCATTCGCAGGAAATTCATGGCCGCTCACGGGGATTTTTTTTTCTTTTTACCGCCCGAATAACGGGGGCCTTGCCTCTTGCTGTCAGAAGTCATAACGCAATTCCAGATACAGATAGTTTCGCAAAAACGAAATCCAGATACAGATAGCGATTTGCATGTCCGATTTTGGGTTTTTTTTTTGAGAATGTCCGATTTTGGTTGGAAGCACCGAGGCAGACAAGTAGTCGAAGTAAATTAAGAAGCTCATATGATTCACACGCGGCCCAGCTGATTAGGAGGCATTGTACACTCCAGGCCCGATCAATAAAAACATAATAGAGACGACCCGAAACATCAGCCCATGGGCTTGCCGAAGCAAAACAGAGCCCAGACCATCGATTACACGCTTCCCGTTTCCCCGTGCCCCCTCACCGTCTCGTCTCTCTCAGCTCCACCGCTTCCCATTCCATTTCAAACGCTTCCCCTCACCTCGCCTACGGGGCTCTCCACCCCCGAATCCCCCGACCCCCGCAGGGAGGGCTGCGGCTAAACCCTAAGCCAAACCCCGGCCGCGGGGGCGCGCCGCGATGTGCCGGTGCGCGGCGGCGATCGCGAGGGCGGTGGTGGCGTTCCTCGACGCCGTCCTCGTGGGGTGCCTCCTCTCGTGCTTCCGCCCGCGCCACCGCCACCACCACCGCCGCGTAAGTCGAGCCCCTCACCATCCTCCCGCTTCCTCGGCGCTGATTTGGCCGTCCCATGATGGTGATCGTTTCGGTGTTATCGTGCAGGACGCGCTCGTGCGCGGGGATCGGGCCGCGGAGGTGCTCTGGGTTGATGAGCGAGGTATTGCGCCTGATTTTGATTTTGTTTTTGTTTTGGGTCGGATTGCGGTGAGGTTTTGGTTTTGCGGGTGTTTTATGTGTTTGTTGCTGTTGCATTGTGGAAGGTTTAGGAAGGAGTGGGAAATCGCATGAGGACTTTGATGGTGGCGACATTGATGAGGAGGAGCTTAGGCAAGAGGTATGCGTGTCAGATTGCAGCTATGTGGTACTCTTTCGTCTTGATGAAGTGAGATGAGATTGTGCTGCCTACTGAGTACTGACTAATTCTAGGTCTAGGTGATATCCGGTTGTTTGTGTGATATTAAGCTTTCAACAAAGTAAATTATGCTGTGCTGTGTTGCATATGTTGAATGCGCATTGGGCAATTCAGAACGAAATACTTAGGTCTACGCAGTGTTGATCTTGAGAACTAACGGTTGTTCAGTCAAAGTTGCATAGCAAAGTGCTTTTTGCAAGCGTTACCTGGTGATTAGCTGTACCTTTATGATCAGTCACCAGAGTGGTTCTGAAATTTCTTGAACTGCTTGTGCTATATGGTTACATCAAGCTTGGCAGGATTAATCAATCTTTTTCTTTTGAAATATTATGGTAAAATCTGTTCTACGATAAAGGATCAAGTGTCGTGTAGCCCTTAGCTTGTCTTTTTGTATTTCTTAATAAGGAGCTCTGGTTCTCAGCATTGTAACTTTTCATAATGCTTCTTCGCGTTCCAACCTCTGCTCATACAATTGGACAAATTTTGTATGCTAATGCCTAATGATTGTGTTGTGTTGACTCTACCTAGGCAAATTACCTCAAGTTATGTGGAACCATATCTGAAACCCCAGCTGAACTTCAAATTGAGTCATATGGAAGCAATGTGCTGAATACTAATGAGGTGGGATTACACTTCTGAAACCTTCTCCATTATTAGCTCGATTACCTGATGCCTTCATTCTGGAATTTCAGTGTGATAACATGTCCATGAACGCACCAACATCAAATTGTAAATCAGTATTAGAAGCTAATCCATCAGAAGGGTAAGAATTGCTCTCACTTTCCCTAGTGTCTGGCATTCTTTTTGCATTATCATGAGATTATGCTATGTCATACAAGTGCAGATGGGAGGAGCATCACATGCGGAGGTCTGAACTGAAAACTGAAGATACTCAACACCTTTCAGGAGTTGACTCAGTTCCTCCTTCAGCTTTCTTTGAAAAGACTCCGATTCAGAACCTCCAACACAATCTGCCTGAGCATAATGTTTCACCCTTTCCAACTCCTGTAGTTCTCAGGGATGATATGCAGACCCCTGCAACAATCTGCACTTCACATAGAGGAGCTTCTATGTCTGGAAAGTGTGTGCAGACTCGGAAACAATTCATATACCCCATCCTGAGACCCATCGAGAACAGACTTGAGCATATGGAACTGACAGGAGAGTCTTCACCATTGCCATCATCTAATCTTCCAAAATGCAGAAACTTGGAAGCAGATTCTTTCAAGAAGCCAAAGCAAACATCAACTTCAGTGGTTAAGTCAGGAATGTCCGAAACCACATCATCATTTTCACGCCAAGTAAAAGAAGCACTCTCTCCTGATGAGTTATTGGATGGCGGAGAACTATCAAAAACCAACTCAGATGAAAAGAATGCATTAAGCCTGTCCCACTGGGTGAAGTCATCTTCCGAATATGCAGAAAATCAAGGTGATGTCAAGGGTTCAGCAAGGGGTCAATTATATGATGAATGCATCTTTCCAACCGAGAGGCCTGTCTTCATGGCTTCTAATCTTGATTGGGATATTGAGAATCCAACTCCTAGGTTACCCAAGACATGGGATGGCAATGGTATTCCCAACACAACCACCAAATACAAAGAGGTATACATTTATGACTAATGTTTTTTTAAAAAAAATATGAGGTTAAATGTGCATTGGTTTCCTAAAATATGAGGTTATACGTGCTTTGGTTCTGATTATAACTGTTGTAGGATCAAAGGGTTAGTTGGCACACCACGCCCTTCGAGGAAAGGCTACTGAAGGTGTTATCTGATGGGGAGCATTGTTCTGCGAGGTCGTCTTCTGCTTATCCAACCTTTTTCTCATGCATTATGGAACCATAATCGTACTCCTTGACATGTCAGCTAATGGCAATATCATGTGTATGAGCGCAGGAAAGTTGTCCGTGGGAAGTTGTTCCACCTGGAGGGCAAGTCCGAATAGCTGAGTGGTGATCAGATTGCAGATGTTCGTGAAGCTCTCGGCAACATCTGACGCTAGCCTCTAACGCTGGTGTACTGAGCTGCGGGATGTCTTCCTTTGTACAAATGGTATAGGATATTAGCTGCTGCTGAATGATACCTGAATCTGAGATAATGTTTATTAGCTGCCCCTTTCTTGAACCCTTGCCCGTGGTGATGTAGAACAGCTGAGGCCTGTGGCTCCACAAAATCCTGTCGACTGCTCTCAGTCACCAAAACCCTTAGCAGACCGATCGCCTTGTCGCACCAACCTGACTGTCATTGCCAAATTACTGTAAACCAAGTTAGACGCTTCTTGGCACTTTATTCATTAATTTTTGCTGAAGAAATACAGAGAAAGAAAGACAGCAATCTCTTAGCTTGCTTCATATGTTTAGTTCTGCGAACTGCAAAGACCCACTGGTGCATTGTTCACACTTAACTGAGGAACTACTAAATCTGAACCATTTCAGGCTACACATGTTTGTATTCTTCTACTAATACAATGATGCGCAGGAGCTTCTCCTGCGTATCCGAGAAAAAAAAATGTTTCCTTTTGTATTATATTCATTTTCTCTATATCTTTTTTTTTTGTCAGAACAGAGGCTTCAAGCCCTCATGTGTTACATACAGGCGTGAAAAGAAAATATTACATACATTGTATATCTGAAAGTCTCTAAATTTTGACGCGTTTGTAACATCTGTTACTGATCTGCCTCCTATGCAAGTGAAACCTTTGTGTTGACCTCTGTACAGGTCATTCTGTAGAAGGATACACCTCTTGTCCCACTTTGATCCATCTCTCTACAGCTGTATCATCTTCTTCATCCATACTGTCTTCATAGTTCAGCAGGATGCCAAACAAAATTTTACCTGCCAACGTGTGAAACTGTTAAGTTACAGAACAGAAAAACAAAGACAAGCAAGATATAGCAGATGAACCCACCTTTTGTCGTCTATATGATGCTAAAGTTGCCAGTGGTTCTTTCGACTTGATCACCTGCCCTGAGCTCTGAATCCATAAAATGAAGGTAGTCAGCAATCAGAAAATGAGCCAAATATGCCTGAAAAGCAAGTAGTATTAATGAAGTAGCTAACTGACTAGTCCTTTTGCATTTTCACAATTGGCAAAATTAGAATTAGTGTGCAACCGTGTCCAGCATTATCAGTTTTGTAGTGTCTCTGCATCTAACTTTGCTTTACTGTTTGATGGTCACCTAAGTATGGCAAAGGCAAAGTCGTGGGCCCGTAATGATCAAGTCTGCTCCGACAATGGGATTTAAAGGGAAAAGAAGCACTTACAGTAAAATACGCGTCCCCAATGCTAAGCCTTTTCCAATTATCCTCATTGTACGGTGTGGACCCAGAGACAACAATATTTGGACGAAATCTCATTGCATCAACGAACACCCATTGCTTACCATTTCCATTACCTGGAAAGTGCATAATTATAAAGTGAGTTATGTAACAAGGTTATCCAAAAAAAAAAGGTTGCAAGCTATGCACTATCTACTGATAAAGTCAAGCGATATGGATCACAAGAGCTATATTAGTCATTTCTGTGAGTACGAGCCTGCTGGGTAATCACAGGCATTTTGGTCCTGCAGTAGAACAGGGAACAGAAAACAGGAACCTTTTTTATAAAAAGGGGGAAAGAAAAATTTCATACCAGAACTTAACCGACTGTTGAGATCAGATATGCTCTCTTCGGAAACAAGCAGTAGTTGTCCTTCATTGACAAAACTAAGTTTGCTTCGAGTATCTCTACACAGGCGATCTCCCCCGCCGTTAATTGTGCAAGAACGGTACTTTGAGCCTGAGCATCTCATAAAGGTACAAGGACGTCCAATAGCATTAGCGAACCAGGAGTTTACCTTGTCACCATAAGTTTGCACCTCGTACCTGAAGCGATTTGCCTAAACTTGTCATTACAAATCGAAGTGAAACCCAGAGGAAAATTACGATCCCCGAAATCCCACCCAATACTATTGTTTACTTTTCCAGTCAAAGTATGAAGAGTACTATACGGGGGAATAGGATAAAAAAGAAGATAGCAGAATATATGAATGTGAAAATTGATATTGTTGTACAAAGGTGAACATGTACATGATTCTACGACCATACCTTTGACCATAAACATCTACTTCTGCATTTAGATGAGTCAAATTCTCTACAACAGATATTTGCAATTTATCCTTGCATTTTGGCGACTCTAGGAAGAGTCTCCCAAGTTCCAGATCAATCAATGTGCGGATAGAGCTCAACTCCGGCACCTGAAATGAATGTTGCCTAAGATTAGACGCAAGGCCTCAATACAGATTTGATAAATCATTTTGAGCAGGCTATAGAAAATGTGCTTCTATACATGTTTTGTTTATGTTGCCCCGTTCATGTCTTTGTCTTATGCTAACTTGCTGGAAAGAATAAGACATCTAATTCATACAAGGAACATTCTAAAGAAATTCTAAAGAAACTCGACCACAGTCTGGACTTTGTTCTAAGAAGGTGGTATGCTTTGAACCGGGTCGGGACAGGAGTTTCAATGACCTCTGGGGTTCAACACTAGAACCGGTCCACCGCGAGAAGCTTGGCTGAAAATAACATCCTAAAGAACATTTTTCTGGCTATCCAAAAACTATTTTGCACAAAATAGTAGTGGCTGGTTGAAATAATGCTCTCACTTTACTTTGAAAATTGTGCTCTCAAAACTTGGGAGCACATAAAATCATGGCCCGTATTTTGTAAGTGTTATGGTTCGGTGCCGGGGGCCTCAGCCCACGGCAAGAAGAGGAGCTAGCCTTCTTTCTTCTTTCTTGCTTTTCTTAATTGTTACATCTCCTCTCCTTATATGGAGAGAGTAACTTAACACCTAAAGAGATCCGATCTTAACCTAAACCTAATGCCTCTAGCCCAATTGAATCAATCGGCCTAGCCCACTGCCATGACAGTAAGTTTAACACATAAAGGACAAAAGGTAATAATTCGGTTACCTTTTTCTGTGTCAAAATTTCACCACCTGATCCTTGGAGAAGCCATTCTCTATCATATTTTAAACCTAAGTTAAAAAAAGGAAAAATATTTTATGAAGTGCATATGTATAATGCCAACAAAATAATTGTAGCCAAAGCTACAAAAGAAAGACAGCTGAAGGTCCGAAATATATGTATACCACCAGTTGTCAGTGGCCAACCCTGCACACTAAATCCTTGGCATGATTTCACAGGATATATAGTTATGGATTTTAAGCGGATATCTGAAATAGCTTGTTGGCTCCAACCATCTGCAATAAAACCATATCAATCAAATTTTAAATGAATGCAAAAATATAAAAGCACAACATATGGCTGGCTTCATCATAATTTAAGGCAATTACCTACTAAATTAAAAGTATCCATATTCACCATGTAGCCATTGTTCAATCCTACAGCTTTGGACACAAAAGATGACTGCAGGAACTTAAGAAATTCCTAGCAAAAATAAAGAGAGTATAAGCAAATATTAAAGAAGAGTTATAAGATGCAGCCTTCAAACAAATAAAATGGAAAGAATGTCGCACCTCTGCATCTTCATATGTGGACATGTAGCCAAATGATATCCTCACAGCACCAGTTGGTTTTCCATTTATTATGTCATTATCATCCCAGCAAACATGCCCAGCCTAACATGACAAATTACTTTGTTTTAGATCCAAAAGTTGTAAGGTATAGCATTGTTGTTGTTGTGTTGTGCAAATAAGGTTGTATTGTGTACCTCAAAATTAGAAACTAGGTCCGAGTGTGACAAGCCAAGGTACTTAGCACATGCACCAGGGTTACAGAAGCAGCCTGTCTGCAAAACAGCAGAGGAACAAATTCAGCCAAGATCCCAGAAGCAGTTGAAATAAGAGAGAAGTCACTGATCTCTCAACCGTATGTCTGCCAGATAAGGTGGGGCAGACATACACATATATATGCACCTAATAAGTTAATAGAAACAATAAATACGCAGAATTAACAAAAAAAAACAGAGGAGAAGTCCAGATTGTCTTCATGATGTGTATCTCTTCTACTGATTGCGACAGCTCCCTAGAGGTAGAAGAAAGCAAAAAAGGAAAAATAAAGGCATCAAGTGGCTGGTAATGGTACCTTAGAAGCTTGTTGTCTGTAGATTACGCAAACATTTTTCTCATTGCTGTGCTTCAAGTCCATCATTTTCTTTCTCACATAAGTAGCAAGAGATGCAGTATGCCTACAAGAGAAGAACTGTGTTCAGAAGTACATCATAAACAGAATATCAGGACCAAAAACCTCTGATAGGTACCTTGCAATAGCTGAGATAGTTAGCATATTGATTCTCTCAAACCCATACCGAAGAGAGGATATGCTCAAGAATGAGATTGTTCCATCCTCAAGAACTTGTTCAATGCTCTTTCTTTTCTGAACAAAGTCAATATCAGCAATAGAAGCAGCCACCGTTCCTATGTCATAAAAATTCTGAAAGGTAACTAAAATGCAAGACAAGAAACAAATAAAAATCAAAACTAAGAAGCACATTAAAGTACTAACCTCCACTGAAGTATGTCTTGTTCAGCAAACTAGCAGCCTCTGTCATAGAATGAAAAATAGGGAAGAAATCATTAGAGCACTTGCTGCTTTCTTGGGAAGAGGATCGCCAGCATCTATGTCAAAAATATTGTAGCAACTCAATTTATCTTATCCTTTAGAATGTAACTTAAAGCCTTGTATTGGAATAGAAGGAAAGGAAATGCCATTGTAGTAATATAAAATGGTAACTGCCTGTTGCATTACCATTTTTTACAATTAAGGCACCAAGACCGGTTGGATAGCCAAATATCTGCAAGTTCGCCAGAGGACAACAATTGGTTACATCTCTTTAACAAGGCCTTCCAAACAAAATAGCTGCACATGGATTACCTTGTAGAATGAACAGGCAACAAAATCAGCAGGATACACGGTTAAGTTTGGTGGTTCAGTGGCACATCCTTTTGCAGCATCTATCAAAACCATCCAGCGGCCCCTGAAATTCAAGTACTCATTAAGCAAGTCAAAGATACCATATACCAGAGTCCCAGGGAAATGGGAGGACTGCTAAACAGATGCAGTTTCTTGTCTAGTACTCCCTCCGTTCTTAAATATATGATGTTTAGGACAAGCTATTTGCCGAATATCTTACTGTTGCTGTGATGTACCAACAAATTTCCCTTCCTTGATGAGCTTGACCAAGCTGAGGTTGAACTTGTGTCCTGAGAAATTGCACTCTGAAGGGAATGCAAATAGATTCAAATTGTTCCCTGAATCACAGAGAAGAAAGAGATAAGAATCACACCAGCATGGCTATAAATACGCAGCTAGATCGAAGAACAGGGTGCCACTGCTGAAGAAACACATAATACCTATAAGGTGTTTACCTGAAATAGGCATCAGGCTTCCATCCTGACAATTATGCAAATGCACATCATCACCCCTTCTTTGGTTTGAATGTTTTGAAATCTTAAATAAACTATCACTTTCATGGTTCTTTGATGGATCAACAACCTCTTCAACATCAACTGCCGATACAGTAGCTCCTTTGTTCAGAGCATACCTATGAATATATTAAGGACAAAAATCTACAGGAGACCAACCAATGTGCATTTTGAAACGCTGTGTCAATTTGAGTTTCTCAACTGTTGATATAGGCTACCAAGAAAAGAACTCATTTCCACAAATTTCAATTTGATTACTTTACAGAACTTACTGATAAAGGGAATAGAAAACGAAAGCTACTCTTTTGTTGTATATTCAAGGGCATCATAGTACCAAGCTATGAAGATAATCCAGCTATGTCACGCTGTGCCATTAGAGCATGTACTTGCAAAGTGATATATGCTTCAATCACTCAGTAAGTAGAGTTGTAAATTGTAATCATGGTAGGATACTCTCTTATCCCAAGGACACTATTATGATTTTCCATTGTGTACATGTAGCAGCTATCTCTACTCCATGGAAAACATTCACCAACAAGTTTAAGAGCAGCTGTTGCCCCAGAGGTAAAGATACATTTGTAGTCCCTCGGAGATGCATTGAAGTATTTTAGGACCTGTAAGGATAAAGTTTGCATCAAAAGCGAGAAAGAGCAGGTTGCAACTTCTCTCAAGGGCATACGATGGTGTAAGATGTCAGCACCAATTTGCATTTTCTTCGATCACAATGAAGCATGCAAACTATAGCCATACTCATCTCTAACTTTAGTTAACATGTAACTTAGTATTTCTATTTTAGACCAGGCTGAAATAGACATGAAAATACCTAGATTTTGCCAATCACCAGCATTGGCTTTCTTTACACAGAAAACTGTTGCAGCACCGATTGATTTTAAAAAGGGTTCTTTGCATCGAATGTAAATAAGTTGATACATAAGTTTAGGGGTGGTAACGGATCATGGCCCGTTTGTTCCTTCACAATCAAACTTGGCCCTAGCAAAATTTAGCTGAAAAACTAGTATTATTTTGATCCGGCCCTAATCCGGCCCGATCCTTAAAATTTCTAGTACAAAAGTGAGGGCCCTTTACCACCCCTATACATAACTGGAAACACAAATATCAGAAACCTTAAGTCTGAATTTTTATCATAATATGCAGTACCTGATGCCGAACAGAGGTAACAAGATCGCTAGTAGCAATGCTTGAATCGCTCTGGCTATCTAAGAAAGCATGTCAAAGAAAACAACCACAATGACTTTCAAAGTAAATGGCTATCAAGGGGAAAAAAATAGAAATGTCTCTTGTGAACACAGGTTCAGGTTCCAAATTTAAGGATACGAGGATTTCCGTAGACATTCGACACAAGGTCTTTGGCAACATCTGCCATCTGTGCCTCTGAGTACAGTGTGGCACCGGCATGGTCCAGGTAAACCATCCCTGCTCCTCAAAACCAACACAGCATTAGAAACAGGCAAGCTGCAAACTTCCATATGTGTAAAGTTTGGGATGCAAAGTTAGCATCAGTCTTCTCTTAGCCACAGCAACAAAGCTCAATTTTCCCAATACAAGAGTGTACGAGCACGGCAACAGAACAAACATCCTGATATTTCCTTTTTTACAAGATACCAACAAATTCAGTTTAAAGTTTCCGCATACGAATTGGGAAGGTCGCGAAATCACACCTTCCAGCCGCTTGAAATCGGCGGCGCGCAGCTCGTCGATGCCCCTGGGAGCGTCCGGGTAGCCGTAGTCCCCACCGAACTGCTCCAAGAACTCCTCCTTGTTCTGCCCCATCTCTCTGTCCCACAACTCCTCAAATCGCAATCTCAAGCTCTGAGCCCGACCAACCCGATCACTCGATCAGATTAACACAACTCAGAGGAGCAACTTGAGTTGGTTCTGGTGAAATTGAAGGCGGCCGCCGAATCGGGGTTCCGGATTGGTTGGGATCGTGTCTCGGCTTCTCCACACGTGCTGGACGATGCGGAGTGGGGCAAGAAAAGTCACGAGCGGGGGATCTCTTTGACGGCGAGAGACCAGCGGGCGGCTGAGCGGGTCGTCGACGCAACGTAATGGCTCACGCCACTCTTCAATGCCCCCACGGTCAAGGGAGCCGCACGGAGCTTCTACAAGCGTCAGAAATGGCGTCGGAGACCAACTCAGTCCTGCCCCGCCGCTCATCTCCTCCTCTCCGCATGCTGGGCGGGCCGGGCTGGGCTGAACTTGTTGCGAGCGGCCGTTTAGGCCCGGCCCGCCGTGCGTCGGCCGATGGGCCCTGGCAAGTAGGCGTGGCAATTTTTTGATACGCTCTATAGAGCGTTATGGTTTTCAATTTAACTTAAATCCGAATTAAAATCAAAGAGAATGCGATCCCCAATCTCTACATTAAAAAATGTCCATGGTTGTACTTTCCAACCATTGTAGAAAAGCTCATACGTGCAAAGGCGAAAACTACACTGCCATGTGAAAGGAACATGATACTCGTGGATCTGAAAGTTATGCAGTTCCAGGTTTGTTCCGCGAGGAAATTTTACAAAGATTTTACGCTGGCTGTACATAAGAGGGCAAAGCCTACGTAGACTCAGGATATGCTACAATATCGGACAACAGCTAGTAAGTACAAAAGAGGCTGCATTGGCTGGAAAGAACATTGCTACTCAAAGAAAGCTTCAGAGCCACCCTAGAACAGCCAGTGCTTCTTCTTGGTCTTGCGAGTCAGGAGATCTGCAGAGTTCAGAAAAGGAACTCAGAGATGTAAATACAGAAATATCGAAGTAGGCTTCTCAAAATTCAATTTGTAAATTTGTAAAATGCAAAGTGGTGGTGCACCAGGTCTAAGAGAAAGTACACACCGTCAATTCCATATAGGGAATTATAGTGTACTTCACACCAGAAGCTTAGCCAAAGCTCTGCAAAAATATGTGCCACTGACGGTTAGATACTTATATCATTAGATACCTACACATACTATTGCTTCAAAAGAAACATTTCGGTTGCAACTTGCAAAAATAAGATCCAGAAGTATCTCAAGAGCATAATAGATTCTGGCGACACAGAATTTGACTCAGAACCAAATTTTTAAGCAAGAAGCAGCAAAGTAGTCCAAGCTCTCACCTTTTGTGGGAGTCAGATCCCTGGGGACTATCTCAATCAAGCAGGTGTCTCTAAATGAAGTCAGCAAACAAATTTTGGCACCAAACTGCGAGCAATTAGAGATGGAAGAGGCGATGAGACAACTTACAGTCTATACAGACATTAGACATACAGATGCAGTAACAACGCATACTAATGAAAACAAGGTATTTCAGAAGAAGAATGTAAAATACAAACGAAAACCAGACCGATGAACCAAAGGGTGATGTTAAATTTAAATCATATAATTCAAAATATGGTAGCAAATAAGAGTTTTGAGGCATCTTTGACGAGGATTACCAAACAAATTCACATCAAGAGTGAGCCAAAAAGCATCAACCACTTCTATTAGTTTTACAACTTGTTGTTGGGTTTGCAGGAAAAAGGATTATCCAATTACAGAAATCACAAGAATAACTATGTGGAAAAACATGCAGTTAAAAGTTCTGCTCAGAAACCAATCGACTAGTTTGAAATTGTAGGTGCTATATTACCCGATCCGCGGCCGCCTGTAAGGTCAGATGATCTCCCCATTCCCCAGATCTGTAGAAAAACACAGATGAGTACACGGATAAGTAACTCCAAAAGTAATCAAGTATCTCCCTGGATAGTGAATTCATGAGAAACTCAGTCAGTATCCAATAGGAACCTTTTCATTCTCTTCAAATACACCTTATATTCCATTGGTACGTAGCTTTCATACTGTTTTCTGAAGTCCTTTAGCTGAAATACAGGGTGTTCCAGCACAATCACATATGATTAAGTATGCAAAGGGGTAATGGTATCTATTGGCCAAAGGAAGCCTGCAGACTAAGGCCACGAAGGAATCAAACCTGTTTCATGATAGCCTTTCTGACATGTTTGTGATAGTCAGGATTGCGAAATATCTGGTCTGCCAAAGCTCGAAACTGTAACAATAGTCATTTAGAAAAGAGAAGAGTTAAGGGTATGAAGCCCTTGAATGGCTTAACAAATTTGAGCTCAAACAACACACATCAATTAATTTTTCAGTATGAGATAACAGCGGCTCTATAAGAGAGATAAATTACAAGCACGCTAGCACACTCACATGCTAGTTTGAACAAGTGCTGATGGAGCAGCATAATATATTCAATGAATGGAATGAAATGTACACAAGTACTTGAAAAAACAAACCTGACAATTCCCATCCCCCTCTATTTGAAATTCAGCCAAACCGTAATTGCCCAACCTGTCAGGACAGTAATGCCAAATTAACTTAAAATAAAGCTATAAAGAAAGAAAATCAGCACATGTAACACTTTTTTAAGAAAAGAGACTAATTCCACAAGCCTAATTCCAACAGTCTAGCTTCTTGTGTTGTACTATGGAGTGAGAATGATAGGTGATTTTTTACCTTTGAAGCAATCGTTCGTGATCTAGAGTTGCATTATCAACATTGGGGATTTTCCCATTAACTCGGGGAATGTACTATCATAAAGGAGACTGTTACTAACTTGATCATAAACCTTGCAGAAAAACCGGTAGTGCAAAGCAAAGGACATTACAGACTTACAGTATTATTGATCTAATGATGCATACTTACAGGTAGTTACTTTGATCTATCACAATCGGTACAATAGAACATTGTTGCCCTTTTTCATGATATATTGTCACTAACAATAAACCACTTTATATAAATCTAACACTATCACTTTTGTATCAAAGAAACCTGTATATTGTTTGACAAATTGTTGGCTAAAATTTACTAGTTTGATCAGGTAAGTTAGCAAAACTACGGAGGGAGTACTGAGTTCTATACTGATGAAGTATTGAGTTCTATACTGATGAAGTTATGTAAAGTTCAATAAAGCAAATAAGTGTAAGACTGCATAAAGAAACAAATATTAATCTCTGCAAAAATATGTGCCACTGACGGTTAGATACTTATATCATTAGATACCTACACATACTATTGCTTCAAAAGAAACATTTCGGTTGCAACTTGCAAAAATAAGATCCAGAAGTATCTCAAGAGCATAATAGATTCTGGCGACACAGAATTTGACTCAGAACCAAATTTTTAAGCAAGAAGCAGCAAAGTAGTCCAAGCTCTCACCTTTTGTGGGAGTCAGATCCCTGGGGACTATCTCAATCAAGCAGGTGTCTCTAAATGAAGTCAGCAAACAAATTTTGGCACCAAACTGCGAGCAATTAGAGATGGAAGAGGCGATGAGACAACTTACAGTCTATACAGACATTAGACATACAGATGCAGTAACAACGCATACTAATGAAAACAAGGTATTTCAGAAGAAGAATGTAAAATACAAACGAAAACCAGACCGATGAACCAAAGGGTGATGTTAAATTTAAATCATATAATTCAAAATATGGTAGCAAATAAGAGTTTTGAGGCATCTTTGACGAGGATTACCAAACAAATTCACATCAAGAGTGAGCCAAAAAGCATCAACCACTTCTATTAGTTTTACAACTTGTTGTTGGGTTTGCAGGAAAAAGGATTATCCAATTACAGAAATCACAAGAATAACTATGTGGAAAAACATGCAGTTAAAAGTTCTGCTCAGAAACCAATCGACTAGTTTGAAATTGTAGGTGCTATATTACCCGATCCGCGGCCGCCTGTAAGGTCAGATGATCTCCCCATTCCCCAGATCTGTAGAAAAACACAGATGAGTACACGGATAAGTAACTCCAAAAGTAATCAAGTATCTCCCTGGATAGTGAATTCATGAGAAACTCAGTCAGTAGTTTGAGATGCAAACTTAGGATCAGTCTTCTCTTAGCCACAGCAACAAAGCTCAATTTTCCCAACAACACAGGTTTGCATGAGCACGGCGCCAAACATTAGGAAGCTTTTATCTTCCCTTTTTTACACGAACCCAACAAATTCAGTTTAAAGTTACCGCATATGAATTGGGAAGGTCGCGAAATCACACCTTCCAGCCGCTTGAAATCGGAGGCCCGCAGCTCGTCGATGCCCCTGGGCGCGTCCGGGTAGCCGTAGTCCCCGGCGAACTGCTCCAAGAACTCCTGCTTGCTCTGCCCCATCTCTCTCCCGCAACTCTTCAAATCGCAATCTCAAGCTCTGAGACCGACCAACACGATCGCTCGATCAGGTTAACAGAAATCAGAGGGTTGGGGGGTTGGGTACTGGTGAAATTGGAGGCGGCCACCGAATCGGGTTCCGGATTGGTTGGGATCGTGTCTCGGTTTCTCCACACGTGCTGGACGATGCGGAGTGGGGCAAGAAAAGTCACGAGCGGGAGATCTCTTTGACGGCGAGGGGCTGAGCGGGTTGTCGACGCAACGTAATAGCTCACGCCACTCTTCAACATCCCCCACGGTCAAGGGAGGCGCACGGTCGCACGGAGCTTCTACAAGCGTCAGCAATGGCGTCGGAGAACAACTCACTCCTGCCCCCGCCGCTCATCTCTTCCTCTTCACAGGTGGGCCGGGCCGGGCTGGGCTGAACTCGTTGCAAGCGGCCGTTTAGGCCCGGCCCATCCACATGACACGGCGATGATGCATCGCCCGATGGACCCTGCCAAGTAGGCGTGACAAATATTTTAATACGCTTTATAGAGCGTTATGGTTATCCAAGAGAATGCAACCCCCAATTTCTACATTAAAAAATTGCCCATGGTTGTACTTTCCAACCATTGTAGCAAAGCTTCATACGTGCAAAGGCAAAAACCACACTGCCATGTGAAAGGAACATGATACTCATGGATCTGAAAGTTATGCAGTTCCAGGTTTTGTTCCGCGAGGAAATTTTACAAGATTTTACGTTACTGTACATAAGAGGGCAAAGCCTACATAGACTCAGGGTATGCTACAATATCGGACAACTAGTAAGTACAAAAGAGACTGCATTGCTGGACAGAACATGGCTACTCAAAGAAGCTTCAGAACCACCCTAGAACAGCCAGTGCTTCTTCTTGGTCTTGCGAGTCAGGAGATCTGCAGAGTTCAGAAAAGGAACTCAATGATGTAAATACATAAACATCGAAGTAGGCTTCTCAAAATTCAATTTGTAAATTTGTAAAATGCAAAGTGGTGGTGCACCAGGTCTAAGAGAAAGTACACACCGTCAATTCCATATAGGGAATTATAGTGTACTTCACACCAGAAGCTTAGCCAAAGCTCTGCAAAAATATGTGCCACTGACGGTTAGATACTTATATCATTAGATACCTACACATACTATTGCTTCAAAAGAAACATTTCGGTTGCAACTTGCAAAAATAAGATCCAGAAGTATCTCAAGAGCATAATAGATTCTGGCGACACAGAATTTGACTCAGAACCAAATTTTTAAGCTAGGAGCAGCAGAGTAGTCCAAGCTCTCACCTTTTGTGGGAGTCAGATCCCTGGGGACTATCTCAATCAAGCAGGTGTCTCTAAATGAAGTCAGCAAACAAATTTTGGCACCAAACTGCGAGCAATTAGAGATGGAAGAGGTGTTAAGACAACTTACAGTCTATACAGACATTAGACATACAGATGCAGTAACAACGCATACTAATGAAAACAAGGTATTTCAGAAGAAGAATGTAAAATACAAACGAAAACCAGACCGATGAACCAAAGGGTGATGTTAAATTTAAATCATATAATTCAAAATATGGTAGCAAATAAGAGTTTTGAGGCATCTTTGACGAGGATTACCAAACAAATTCACATCAAGAGTGAGCCAAAAAGCATCAACCACTTCTATTAGTTTTACAACTTGTTGTTGGGTTTGCAGGAAAAAGGATTATCCAATTACAGAAATCACAAGAATAACTATGTGGAAAAACATGAATTAAAACTTCTGCTCAGAAATCAATCGATTAGTTTGAAACTGTAGGTGCTATATTACCCGATCCGCGGCTGCCTGTAAGGTCAGATGATCTCCCCATTCCCCAGATCTGTAGAAAAACACAGATGAGTACACGGATAAGTAACTCCAAAAGTAATCAAGTACTCCGTATCTCCCTGGATAGTGAATTCATGAGAAACTCAGTCAGTATCCAATAGGAACCTTTTCATTCTCTTCAAATACACCTTATATTCCATTGGTACGTAGCTTTCATACTGTTTTCTGAAGTCCTTTAGCTGAAATACAGGGTGTTCCAGCACAATCACATATGATTAAGTATGCAAAGGGGTAATGGTATCTATTGGCCAAAGGAAGCCTGCAGACTAAGGCCACGAAGGAATCAAACCTGTTTCATGATAGCCTTTCTGACATGTTTGTGATAGTCAGGATTGCGAAATATCTGGTCTGCCAAAGCTCGAAACTGTAACAATAGTCATTTAGAAAAGAGAAGAGTTAAGGGTATGAAGCCCTTGAATGGCTTAACAAATTTGAGCTCAAACAACACACATCAATTAATTTTTCAGTATGAGATAACAGCGGCTCTATAAGAGAGATAAATTACAAGCACGCTAGCACACTCACATGCTAGTTTGAACAAGTGCTGATGGAGCAGCATAATATATTCAATGAATGGAATGAAATGTACACAAGTACTTGAAAAAACAAACCTGACAATTCCCATCCCCCTCTATTTGAAATTCAGCCAAACCGTAATTGCCCAACCTGTCAGGACAGTAATGCCAAATTAACTTAAAATAAAGCTATAAAGAAAGAAAATCAGCACATGTAACACTTTTTTAAGAAAAGAGACTAATTCCACAAGCCTAATTCCAACAGTCTAGCTTCTTGTGTTGTACTATGGAGTGAGAATGATAGGTGATTTTTTACCTTTGAAGCAATCGTTCGTGATCTAGAGTTGCATTATCAACATTGGGGATTTTCCCATTAACTCGGGGAATGTACTATCATAAAGGAGACTGTTACTAACTTGATCATAAACCTTGCAGAAAACCCGGTAGTGCAAAGCAAAGGAAATTGTTTTTTGAAAGAAATACTCCAAGGGAGACCCCTGAAGTTTAATGTGCCTCACCCAGGATTTGAACCCTGGGTGGGAGCCTTCTAGTTAGTGGCCTTTGCCACTACACCATGAGCTCCTTGGCCAAAGCAAAGGACATTACGGACTTACAGTATTATTGATCTAATGATGCATACTTACAGGTAGTTACTTTGATCTATCACAATCGGTACAATAGAACATTGTTGCCCTTTTTCATGATATATTGTCACTAACAATAAACCACTTTATATAAATCTAACACCATCACTTTTGTATCAAAGAAACCTGTATATTGTTTGACAAATTGTTGGCTAAAATTTACTAGTTTGATCAGGTAAGTTAGCAAAACTACGGAGGGAGTACTGAGTTCTATACTGATGAAGTATTGAGTTCTATACTGATGAAGTTATGTAAAGTTCAATAAAGCAAATAAGTGTAAGACTGCATAAAGAAACAAATATTAATTGGCTCGCAATTACCGGTAGTGACCCCAAATGGGATAGGCGCCTCCCAAGACTATGTCCACTGCCGCCCTTTGCTTGGGCAAGGAGGCTACCAATGGTTACACTTGCTTCCTCCTCACTCTCCTGAGTACTGCTTCTGATGCTTGAGCTAGAGCTTTTACTAGCATGATCCTGCTCTCCAGACATGCTATCTCCCAATGAACATTTACAAAAAAATAAGCTTCACAGAAAACAAGTAGTGGTGCAGTAAGAGTCAAGCAACATGCATTCACATGATGGCTAGAAATACTGGAAAAGGCTCAAAGCAGATAAAAGAAAACTCCTTTGTCAGCATCACACTCCAAAACATTCTACTGTTTGCCTGATTGGAACTAGGAATTATGATGCCTGAGGGGATTCCTACTTATTATATTACTTCATGGGACCTTACATTTCTGATGGGATTTCTCTGGAGACTATATTCCAATTCCAACAAGAAGCAAACAAGAGCAGTGTTGCAAAATAGGGTCCCCACCCCCAACACATTCACATTAGTGTATCTTCTCACTGTAATTCTTGTGACCTATAGATAGTTTCAGACACTTAAACAGTTTCCGATGCCTCTTTTCACACAAAATCCAAGAAATACTTTCCTTTTACAGGATCGAAGCAACATTCCAGGGATGTTTATCACTGGAGTAATAGAACTGACCAACCGAACCACCAATAAACAAACAAAACGAAATGGATACCTAAAAAGAAGCTACCGTATATTTCACTCGTCCTACCAATCCAGTATCCAGCAGCCCACCTATTTCACCCAACAACCTCACTCGTTTAAATAGCAAGAATACAAATAGGATCAATTTGATTAACCAGTTGCCTAATCGGATCTTGGATAAATCGATCTGCAAAGGGAAATGTTTTCCCTCTTTCTAGATGTCAGCTAGAGCTCAGAACCATCGCTCTATCAGGCGATCTTAACTATTTAATAGAAATCTGGCAAAGGGAACTTCAACAAGCGGAGCTATTAATCGCGAAGAAATCTACCAGGGTCAGTAATCGAGTTAAAAAAAATCATCCAAGAAACAGGAAGGAAGCTAGACTTCAATAGCTGGAGCTACGCTACTCAGGGAGCCGAATCGCGATCGCTAGAAAACCCAGCTCGCGAATCGGATGAACTGATGGAACTGAGGAGGGGAACTTACTAGCTCGCCGGATCGAGGCCGCGGTGCGCGCGACAAGCGGCGCTCCAGTAGAGCAGGCACTAGCTCACTCTTCTGGTAGGGCGCCGGAACGAGGAAAGGGAAACGTTGCCTCTCTCTTTCTTTTTGCTGTCGGGCTCAGCTCAATTCTGCGAAAATGGTAAAGCAGAGCACACCCATAAGTCAGCAAAGTTTTTCAGAAACACCCATGAGAATTTCGATATGCCAAATTGCCAATTCATTAGAGTTCCAAACTTTTTTTAGTTAGAGTTCCAAACTTCCCCATGATTTACCAAATACCACATTTTGGCAAAAAAAACATTTACTTGGTGTATGTTGCCTAATTCTAATATTTTAGAGAAATTTACACAAACGCCGCCATTAAAATTTTTTAGTTCTCCACAGCTAATTTACTTTAACCCATTTGCCATTCACAATTTTACAAAGTGCGAGTTCAACATAAAAAGTACACCAAGTGAAGCTGATTTTGGAGCTAAAAGAATTGTGGCTTGGTTTTATGGTTCATGTGAGTGTTCTTGGATGGTGAAATAAGAGAAATGATGAGATAGAGTAAAACTAGAATCATTTCATGTTCAAGATATCCACTATGAATTAAATTGCTACAAAAGGCATGTTAACTTGTAGTGGTCTATGGTCCAGGTAGATCCAACTGATGACGAGTAGCAGTAGCAGGGTAGGCCTCATCAAATGCTAAAATCGTTATTGGTTCACATCTATGAATCAAAGGATATATGTGTGGCAATCAACTCACATCTTCTATGACGTACTCTGTTTTCACGTTGAGCTCTTAGATACGATAATCATCGTTGAGCTCTCTCTGTGCTTCTCTTTTAGGATACCCTTCATCGTCTAATCCCATCGAGATAATGATGTATCACGCAACAGCAACAGAAACTCTGTTCCGTTCCCATCATAATCACACTGCTCTTGTCAGATGAAATTCGTAGCATGTTTCCTGTTTCCTAGTCCCTCCGTCCCATAATATTAACATTCCAAGTATTCAAATTCAGAAAACAACAGAACTGTTAAAAGACCTATACACCCCTCATTTTATACTACCCACCAACTCTCACCTACCCTATCAACCCATTTAATTTTGTTTTATCTGTAAAAATACTTATATTTTAGCAAAAAAATTGAACTGCTTACATACTGGAACGGAGGGAGTACCTTCCAAACATGGCTCGTTCGTCAAGTATGGAGTGAGGACTGATCTGCAACGACAGACATTCTCAAGGACTAGAGTAGAGTCGGCAACAGCCAAAAAGATGCTTTTGTGCGGCCCAATCCCAATTTCCCGTGGGTCGACCACCAAACCAATCCAGGGCAGCAATAAGATATTGTGTGTGCTCAAAGAAAAAGCAATAAGATATTGTGCAAAATGACCGACCGGTGCCGCCGTGCCTGCCTCTGGAACCACCACAGCACCGGGCATGCATGCAAGCAAAAACACTAGAGAATCATCTGCATTTTCCCGTGCTTATCCTCCCGAGCTTCACCTCAACATCGGCCATTTAACCTGCCTGCGTGGACAGTGCTATGTGGAGACTGTGCTCGCCGTTAGTTTATCCTTTGGGCTCAGGATTCGAGCAGAGTGGCAGCCTTCCTCTTTTAGAACTCGCCGCATCTTTAGAGGTGGAATTTGATCCCTTACAGTCCATGCGTCACTATAACAGTTCATTTACATGTATAAAAAATTATTAAAAAATTAATTAATTAGACTTAAAATGTTCATCTCACAATACAATAAATATTTATAATTAGTTTTCGATTTTATCTATATTTAATACTCTATACATGTATCGATATTTTGATATGACGGGAATGTATGTTTTACAGTGAACTTGTGGGTGGAATTTGAGATCTTGTTAGGCCCAGGCCTGATTCCCTATGGAAAAAAAATGCTATGTTTGCATCGGATCAGACAGGGCACCCGTCGTCTTCATCAGATTCAGACCTGAAGGCTGGAGCGATCAACTTCGTCAGATCTTTATTTGGCTTCCGGCACAGCTTTGTCCCTACCTTCTGGGCCTGGGCCTGTCCAGGCTCCAGCAACAGCATTACAGCAAGCATGCGATGCGATGATCCTTTCTGCTCGTCGGAAAGCCGGCACCAACCGTATAAATTTCTGTGGTTTTTCGCAGCGCAGATGTGAGCGCGTGAGATCCGACGGGAGAGCGAGGACAGTAGTGATTCTGATGGCAACAGCAGCCGGTGCCCGAGCCGCCGCCGCCGCCGGCGGTGGAGGCGGCAAACATCTTTTTTTGGGCAAGTCAAGCCGACAGGCCCTGCATTGGATTTGGCAGGGCGGCGAGCATCGCAGGGTATTACGGGTTTTCGGCTATAAGGCCAGTCTCGCTCAATGGGAGGGTCATACAGTTACGTAGACTGAAATCTCAAGAACATGGTGATGACACTCTTTTCACATTTCATAACCCTCCTTTTCTCTCTTTCATAATATTATTGATACATGTTATCAAATTTAATGTCTATGACACTCCCATGATCCTCCCACTGAGACTGGCCTAATATGGAGTAGTTAAGCAGTCAACATCGGGGAAGGTTAAAACAGAACAGTATCTTTTGCTTGACTAGCATGAACGCATGTGCGGCACGCACGTGTGTATATAGAGCTTTAGCTATTCTCAAATTTAGAAGCACATTATTTTTCGAGTTAGTTGGTCTTTATTTATATGGAGAAAAACTCTTCAATCTTTTGCTTTGCCGTGCGCCTCCCACACACGGCAAAGACCCGTATACACACGGCAAAGACATTGCCGTGCATTTTTTATCGTCACGCACGGCAAAGTCAGCACGGCATAGATTGGCACGGCAAAGCTTCTTTGCCGTGTGCCTTTTTACAGCACGCACGGCGAATCTCTTTGCCGTGCGTTTTTTACGACATACGGTAAAATAAAGTAACAGACGGAACGACAGTCGGCGTGGTGATTTCAGCTTTGCCGTGCGTGGAGTTGCAGGTGCACGGCAAACATTTTCAAAAAAAAAGGCCGCCGGGGCGCCGCTGTCGCGCCGCTGCCCTGCCCTGTCGCGACGCGCCGCCGCCGGGGCCACCTCGCCGGGCCCAAGAGAATGGGAGAGAAGAGAGAGATATTTTATTCCATGGGTGAGAGAGAGGGATTCGTGGATTGCTGACGTGGACCAATAGGAGGCCACGATTTTGAACCCATGGATTGCTGACGTGGACAGTGTGTTTTCTTTATGTGTTTATAACAAAATTTTGGATGGCTAAACAATTTTAAATGAAAAAGTTGTAAACTACAGACTTTTACAACTCTTCAAGACCTACAACTTTGCTATAGAACATATTTACATCCGAGATCATTTGAAAATTTTAAAAATTTAATATTTTAAAATAAATACATTATAAGGATATTTTAAAGTATTAGATAATCTCAAATTAAAAAATTGTCAACTACAAACATTTACATCTCGTAGAGTCCAACAATTTTGATATAGAACATATTTACATTTGAGGTTATTTGCAAAATTTTAAATTTCAAATTTCAAATTAGATAATTTATAACAATATTGTGAGGCATTGAACAATCTCAAATACAAAAGTTATCAACTACAAAGTTTTATATTTTGTCAAGGTGTACGACTTTCGTATAAAATATTTTTTCATATGAGATCATATAAAAAAGTTTATATTCAAAAAATACATTCAATAACCATATACTTCTTAACTCTATGAAACTCCATTGGAGATGTTTCAATTTCTAAGCATCATGCATGAAAAAATGTGCGAAACCCACTCAATTCTTTATCATAACCTACATGTATGATATCATGAGATATTGATAAATCTTATGATTTTCGGACTCAATTTATTTATTTTTAAATTTTAAAATCATTCAAACGCACCTGCGTGATCATGTTTCCTAGACAAAATGTTGAAAATTTCTTTTAATTTTAGGTGTAAGAACTCAAATTAGCCTAAATAACGTGAATATCATTTCTTCACTCATTTTATTCTATGATTTAAATTAAATTTAACTTTTTCGAAAAAACTTTGCCGTGCGCCTAACAAAAAACGCACGGCAAAGAGGTGTGTTTGCCGTGCGCCTAAAAAAACGCACGGCAAACAAGTGTATTTGCCGTGCGTTTTGTTTAGGCGCACGGCAAAGAGGATAAAAAAAGAGCACATCTTCCCTTCCGTTACTAACGGACGTTGGAAAAAATAGTTTGCCTTGCGTCCCAATAAAACGCACGGCAAACTCTTGTGTTTGCCGTGCGTCGCAAAATAACGCACGGCAAACAGCTAATTTACCGTGCGTTTTCTTTTACCGTGCGTTTTCTAAAAAGCGCACGGCAAAGAGGCTCTTTGCCGTGCGCACGATAAAATGCGCACGGTAAACTTCCGGACGCACGGCAAACTGCCATTCTCCGGTAGTGTAGGGGCCCACCTGGCCGGAGGTGGGTACGCACGGGACGTTGGGTGAACAAAGTTTTGTGGAGAATGAACTAAAAGCGCCCGGAACATGCAAAATTTTGATGCTTTCTAGTTTTTCCCTCCCACCAAAGCCCGACAGTTGGGTCCTCTGTGAGAGGGTATGGGTGGGATTTTTGGTAGAAAGTGTTTTTAATTCTCTAGAATCCTTTTAATATACTAGCAAAGGCACATGTGCGCACGCACATGTATAAATATAAAATAAATTAAATAAATTAAATATATTTAAATATAACATGTAAAGATGCTTTCTAGCTGGTTGCACGTGCGCACGCACGTGTGTATATATAGCTTTAGCTATTCTCAAATTTAGAGGCACATTATTTCTCGAGTTAGTTGGTCTTTATTTATATGGAGAAAAACTCTTCAATCTTTTGTCTATTAGCAATACGGGATAATTGTGTGCACGTGTGGGGAGGTAGGGGCCCACCTGGCCGAAGGTGGGTACGCGCGGGACGTTGGGTGAAAAAAGTTTTACGGAGAATGAACTAAAAGTGCCTGGAACATCCAATTTTTTCTTGTTTTCTTGTGTTTCTTATTCTCCTTCCCTCTCCAAAACCCGACATGTGGGTCCCCTGTGAGGGGGTGGGGGTGGGTTTTTTGGTGGAAATCGTTTTCAATTCTCTAGGATCCTTTTAGTATGGATAGATAGATAGATTATACGAAGATCTCGGATCCGCGACCTACATGGCAACCCATGCTCATGCAATAGTAGACAGGTAAGCGAAGGAACGAAGGAAAATTGGTTGACTTTCAGAAAATATTATTAAAAAAATTAGACCCCGTAAAATACTACTGAAAGGTTTAAATGTTATCTAAAAGTAGCATTCTGTTACATTTTATTTACTAAGATAAGACTATATTTGTACCTTATGAGATAACATAACATGAATATGAAATGACCTAGTGCCCTTGTACCTTATCCTTGTTTCCCCGCGCCACATCACCACTCTCTCGCGCCGCTGTTTCTCGGCAGTGCGTCGCCCCACCCTCGCGCACCGCCCATCCCTCGCCGGCCGCGTCACCCCTCTCTCTCCTCCGCCCGCTCGCGCCGACGCCCCTCCCTCACGACACGCCCCCTCCCTTGCAGTGCCATCTCTCTATGCCTAACTGTGAGGGAGCGCTTTTCCGGGCGTGCAAGTCTCAAACCCTAGTTCTTTATGCATATAGTTGGTGTACCGATTGCTAGTAGATTTCTTGGCCGAGTGAAATTAGTTGGAAAACATGCATGTTCTTGTGGTTGTGTTGAATCAGAACATCCGTTGGATCTGTTGGTCCTTATTTAATGCAAGTGTTGAACCGGATTATTATGCCTTTATACAGGTTGCGTTGACATAGTAAAGATTTTATGTTCAAATATTGTCAGTTCAGGCTCTATGTTTGTTTCTGACGTCTTGTGTTATCTAATAACCGTTTTCTTATGTCTTGTGTTATCTAATAACTGTTTTGGGGTAATTTTGTTCAGGATAACAGAGGTGCTAGCGAAATCTAACGTAATTTTGTTTTTTTAGGTAACCTTTGTATCTTTTACTGGTATTTTACGAGGGCGAAGTCTTTTAGTGATATTTTTCAGAAGTCGTCATCTTTCAATGCTATAGAATCAATTTTCCCAAGAATGAAAAGCCATAGCCTCGATGTTTCCAATAGGATCGAGGCAGCTATGATTGGAACATTATTTTCTCTCTTTCCCCCTCCCTATGGTCTTGTGGGATTCGGCGGTAACTCTCATTGATGACGGCCTGTGAACCTAGATTCGTACTTCGGATGGGTGAATCTTGGATCTGGGCTTTTCCCTTGTGACGACGTTGCGGCCACGACTGATGATAGCTTGAGCACTCCTTTGGGGCCGGCTGTGGCTCATGATGAGGCCAGGAGGACGGTTGTGGCAGCTCACAGCAGGCGTTGGGCATGGCCGGGAAGCCTAGCCGGTTGTGCTGACGAGCTTGTTAAGGACGTTGTGTTGGCGCTTGACAACCACTAGGGTCCGCATTCCACGGTTGCTATATGCGATTGCGATGATTCCTCGACGTGGAGGGCCGCTAGGCAGCGCTCGACGATACGGGTTCACTCGGAGGTGCTTCGGCAACGCCGTGGTAGCGTGGTCGGAGACGGCTTGGTGCGTGTGTCGGCATGGTTCACGGCTTTGGTTGTTGAGGCTGTTGTGAAAGCCAGGACGACGACATCTGCGGACACCGCTCCCTCTCTGGAGGCGTCCTGTCCCGGCGACCTACCTTATCGGTTGACGTGGAGAAAACCCAATTTTTTTTGGGTTGGTGTCGACGGCGCCATCAACATCGTATTCTTCCTAAGGCGACACTAGACATCTCCAGCGGCTTATAATGTTGTGTTCGAGTCACTAGAGTCTCGCTGTTGACGAGGATAAAAGTATAGCTGGTTAGATCCTAAAATAAATTAAAAAATACGTCAGACTCAAACCGAATTGATAGCTTGTACTAAAAATATTCTCAACTGAGTTATAACCAGTTCGCTGCATATACTGTACTTGAACTTTGAAGCTCATTTTTTTTAAAAGGAAAAACTTTGTAAGCTCACCGAAGGGTTTGTGCCGCTGCAGTTTTGCTGCCCTGAATGGCCCACTCGCAGCGAGACTGCCTAGCTAGTCAACCCGCACACCACATGGCATGCCACCCCGCCTTCCACGGCAGCGCCCAGCGCACCGGCGGGAACGCGAGGCGCATGCCGCGTGCGACGACAGGGCACGGAAACCCAACCAACTAACGCCCGTTCCCGTGCCTCGACCACCGGGCCCACCCGGCCTCGCGGGGGCGACGCTTGTGGCCAGCGGCGCGCGCGGGCGAACCGCCCCGAAGCGTAACGAAACATCCACATCGCGCACGCAGGGCCGTCGTCACTCGCGGCCCTGCCGGCCCATTTCCCCCCCTCTCCTCCCTCCCCAAATCGCCAACTCGCATCGCAAGCCTCCCCCCATCCAACCCAACCAACTCATCGCACGACGAGAGACAGAGAGGAAGAGGAGGAAAAAAAAAATACACGCGCCAGGCAAAACCCTAGCCCGCTCCCCGACGCGCCAGCGCCACCGGCTGATGGTTTCGATGAGCACCACGCCGAAGCCGCTCGACTCCGCCGCCGCCAACGCCGCCGCCGCCGTCGCGGGCGGGGGCGGGGACGATGGAGGAGGCGGGGGCGGGAAGCAGCAGCAGCAGCGGATGCGGGGGGCGGCGGCGGTGATGGCGCCGCCGCCGATGGCGGTGCCGGTCCCGGCGCCCGCGGCGGCGGTGGGGGAGGAGGTGCGGAAGGTCAGGAAGCCCTACACCATCACCAAGTCGCGGGAGAGCTGGACGGAGCCAGAGCACGACAAGTTCCTCGAGGCGATGCAGCTGTGAGTGGCTCCCCCCACCGATTCCGTCCTCATTCCTCGCCTGTCTCTGTTTTGGGGAGAAATTGGTGGTGGGTTGGATTGGATTAGTGGCGATTCCTTGCTTCTCATCACTGTCTCCGCCCGGCGCACTGGGCCCTGTGGGGGTTTCGATTCGAGTAGGGTCGGGCGAGTCCCCATTAAAATGTTAGTCATGGCTAGTTTAGAAGGCGTTTTTTTGAGTGGGCGCGATCGAATTTCGCATAGGTTTTTGCCTGTTGGGTCGAATTCAATGACCAGGGTTTGGTTAAATCTATTTAGATATTGGGAGTTGCGTTTCGTGCACATTTCAGTCGAGGTTTACATTCCCCTGAGGTCTGTGAATCTTGGGTTATGACTGTTCTGTTCTGCTAGATTTATGCACCTTCGGGGGTTCGGGAGTTGTGCTGCAGTGCGTTTGCTTGGAATAGACATGCTTAGTTTAATGTTTTCAAATTGATTGAGATGCTGTTGTTCCAAGACCTAATTCATGTATAACAACGGGATTGTATGATTCTAGTGTATCGCAAATTTGTGACTTTGGCATAGACATTGTTTAGGCTGCTTGGTTTGGTTAATGGAGTGTGGGAAGGCTACTTGTACCTGCTGAGGCTATCATTTTTCTATATCAAGTATAATCATTTTTATCATTCTTAGTTGCCGTGATTTGGTAATTGAAGACAGGCATTTTATGCCTGGGCAAAGGTTTCTGTTACTTACTATTTTAAGGATGCTCAATAGGTTATGACCTTTAAGTTCTAGTCTTGCTGCTGAACTAAAAGCGTAGGAGGGAGAGTATTTGGATCCTTAGTCAAGGTTACGATGGAGAATGCATTTTTTTATTACGTGATTGTGGACTTATGAGTAAGGTTTTCTTTGTCGTCTAGCAAAGCTAAGCAAGACTAGTCAAAGAAATCAAACATGGCCAATGTACTTGAACACCTATAGGCCTTTTCCTGTGATTGTTTATAATTGTGGATTGTAAGAAATGCTACTGTGAATTAATAATACTTGGGATTTAGGAATGCTTTGTCTGAGAACTAGGATGATATGACCTTACCAAATTTAATTCCTAATTTTCTTTGCTGTAGTTTTGATCGTGATTGGAAAAAGATCGAAGCATATGTTGGCTCAAAGACTGTTATACAGGTACTGTCTATATCCACCCCAAGTCCTATACAGTTAACATTTGAGTTCCAGAAATGCTTGTGATATTTTGGCCCAAGTCATTCAGTAATCACCAAGTAGGTAATTTACACATTATAATGTGCTCAATCTATATAAAAAATGTTCTTTTCACAGATACGAAGCCACGCACAGAAGTACTTCTTGAAGGTTCAGAAGAATGGTACTGGGGAGCATCTGCCTCCACCCCGGCCAAAAAGAAAGGCAGCTCATCCATATCCGCAGAAGGCATCTAAAAATGGTTTGTATTGTACAAGGACCTAGCTCACTGGTATGACCTTTTTCTAGTGGACCAGTGATGACCAGAATTTATTTATCTCCTGCAGTTTCTCAAGCTGTTTTGTCACAACAACTCCCTCCTCGGAGGGATCAAGGTTCTGTCATGTCTATGGATACATCTACTGCTGTTGGAAATGCAGATGCAAGTGCAGCAGTGCCTTCCTGGGACAATACCCTTGTTCAACCTTCCACTGCAAGTCATGTGCAAGGTCACTTATTTATCGTTATTGCAGTGAGCATAAAAAGACCAATAACTTGTGGGGAAAATTATAACTTTTCTCACCTTGGTGTGGTGCAGGTGCTGTTGCAACAAATAATTGCTCTAGTAGCATAGAGAGCCCATCCGGAACGTGGCCAACTTCAGAAGCAGTTGAGCAAGAAAATATGGTTCCACCACTCCGTGGTGAGCACTCCCTTCTGCAGCATACACTTTGTGAGTCTACTTCGGCAATGGTTTTGTTAATGGCCTAGGTGCATGCCGTACTAGATAGCATGCTGGATCATTTCTGTTTGGGTTTATGTTATTATCCTTTTAGGCCATTAAGTTTATTCTTTTTGAGTGTGGCTACGATGTTAAGATAAAAACATGATTATCTAAGGAGAAATTCTTGGGGGATATGAGTCCATTTGCTTGTTTCTATATATTGTTAAAGCAATTGAGAACATATGCATCACAAGCATATATCTGTCTTCTGTCACCTCAAATATAGTTGAGTAACTCAAGAAACATGGCCAATCTAATAATCTCATGTTTCTCAGAAGGCTATGCAGCTTGATCTTTTGTCCATACATGTCAAACATAAAAAAGTCACTCCAATCCAAAATATATGCTGTTTTAGTTTTCCTACCGTTCAAACCTTTTTAAGCTTTTGACCGTCAATGTATGAAGAAAAAAAATTGATCGATTATCCAAGAAATACAAGATAGATGTTGCTAGGTTCATCATGAAAATGTTTTCGTAATATTTAATTATGTTTATTTGAAATGTATTTTTTTATTTGCTAGTCAAAGCATGTTTTCGTAATATTTAAATATCTTTATTTGAAATGTAATATTTGAATTGCTAGTCAAAGCATCTCCTTATATAAATATCATATGTTTTGAACTGGAAGGATTATGTTTTTTTTTTGTTTTCTTGATATCGTTCAGTAGGGACCTGTCCTTCGATTCCAAGCAGTACTATGGAATCTGATTTTCTTATATGTTAATTATATATCATCATATCTTTGTAGTAGATATGTTGGTATGGAAGAAATATATTTGTTCACTGCAAATGTATCCTTACTTCTGCTTCTTCCTGGTGACACATGCAGCCATGCCAGATTTTGCCCGGGTATACAGCTTCCTGGGAAGCATATTTGATCCTGGTACCAGTGGGCATTTGCAGAGGTTAAAGGCGATGGACCCAATTGATGTTGAAACGGTACATCTTCTACCACATAGATCTGTTTATTCACTTCATGACAATGTTCCCTTTTTCTGTCTCCATTCCAAAGCATTATGCTTTTCTGTGCTTAGCTATTGTTTCTATTTTAAAGCTTGTTCTATCTTGGTTAATATTTGCTCTTTATTAAAGATAGCCGGCGACTCGATTGAAGACTCTAATTGTCACACCAATTGATTTACATTCTTGAGCTCGCAATGATCATTTCTCAATATTCTGAATCTATCAGTGTTCAAACAAAATCGTTAACCCTCAAAGATAACATTGGATAGGTTTTAAGTTTCAATGAAATTCTGTTTCATTCTTGTTATTCTTGAAACTATTACAAACTCCATGCCTTTCGAATTCCAGAGGTTAGAAACATCCATATATATCATTTTTTTCCGAAGAAGAAATTCAGATTTTACTTCCTCTAGTAAAAGAATACATGGTTTTTGGACAGTCTCTAAATCTACCTTTTACCACTTTCATGCTGGAATAGATTTGTAAAATCCAATAAGACTATGAGATTAGGAAAGTCTTTTCAAGACAAATGTACATATGCAGGTTTTCATGTTTCTAAACTAGATACTGATAGTATTTTATTTTAAAGTTTGACCATTTCTTGTCCAAAACGTCAAATATTTGTTCAATAACTTGTGGGGAAAATTATAACTTTTCTCACCTTGGTGTGGTGCAGGTGCTGTTGCAACAAATAATTGCTCTAGTAGCATAGAGAGCCCATCCGGAACGTGGCCAACTTCAGAAGCAGTTGAGCAAGAAAATATGGTTCCACCACTCCGTGGTGAGCACTCCCTTCTGCAGGATACACTTTGTGAGTCTACTTCGGCAATGGTTTTGTTAATGACCTAGGTGCATGCTGTACTAGATAGCATGCTGGATCATTTCTGTTTGGGTTTATGTTATTATCCTTTTAGGCCATTAAGTTTATTCTTTTTGAGTGTGGCTACGATGTTAAGATAAAAACATGATTATCTAAGGAGAAATTCTTGGGGGATATGAGTCCATTTGCTTGTTTCTATATATTGTTAAAGCAATTGAGAACATATGCATCACAAGCATATATCTGTCTTCTGTCACCTCAAATATAGTTGAGTAACTCAAGAAACATGGCCAATCTAATAATCTCATGTTTCTCAGAAGGCTATGCAGCTTGATCTTTTGTCCATACATGTCAAACATAAAAAAGTCACTCCAATCCAAAATATATGCTGTTTTAGTTTTCCTACCGTTCAAACCTTTTTAAGCTTTTGACCGTCAATGTATGAAGAAAAAAAATTGATCGATTATCCAAGAAATACAAGATAGATGTTGCTAGGTTCATCATGAAAATGTTTTCGTAATATTTAATTATGTTTATTTGAAATGTATTTTTTTATTTGCTAGTCAAAGCATGTTTTCGTAATATTTAAATATCTTTATTTGAAATGTAATATTTGAATTGCTAGTCAAAGCATCTCCTTATATAAATATCATATGTTTTGAACTGGAAGGATTATGTTTTTTTTTTGTTTTCTTGATATCGTTCAGTAGGGACCTGTCCTTCGATTCCAAGCAGTACTATGGAATCTGATTTTCTTATATGTTAATTATATATCATTATATCTTTGTAGTAGATATGTTGGTATGGAAGAAATATATGTTTTCACTGCAAATGTATCCTTACTTCGGCTTCTCCCATTGACACATGCAGCCATGCCAGATTTTGCCCGGGTATACAGCTTCCTGGGAAGCATATTTGATCCTGGTACCAGTGGGCATTTGCAGAGGTTAAAGGCGATGGACCCAATTGATGTTGAAACGGTACATCTTCTACTAATGCTTTTCTGTGCTTAGCTGTTGTTTCTATTTTCTAGCTTGTTCTATCTTGTTAGTCTTTGCTCTTTATTAAAGAATAGCCGGCGACTAAATTGAAGACTAATTATCACATCAATTGATTTACATGATAATAAACTCAGAACATTCTTGAGCTCGCGATGGTAATTTCTCAATATTGTGAATCTGTCAGTGTTCAATAAATCGTTAACCCTCAGAGATAACATCGGATATAGGTTTTAATTTTCAATGAAATTCTGTTTCAATTCTTGTTATCCTTAAAACTATAACAAGCTCCATGCCTTCCGAATTCCAGAGGTTAGAAACATCCATATCTATCATTTTTTTTATCTCCAGTTGTTTTTCTTCCCATGAAGAAATTCAGATTTTACTTCCTCTAGTAAAAGAATACCTGTCTTGTGGACACAGTCTCTAAACCTACCTTTTACCACTTTTGTACTGGAATACTCCCTCCGTCCCGAATTAAGTGTTCATTTGGAAAATTTAAGATAGATTAGTAGTCATGGCAAATGAACATGTTACCCCCCATTGAAACTTTAAAAGTAGCATTAACTAACTATTTGATTGGCTCAATGCATTTTGTATGCACTTTTGTATTAATGTGTTCATCCTTACAAGCTAAATGAACACTCTTTGTGGGACAAAATTTGAATGATATATTGAACATTTATTTTGGCACGGAGGGAGTATATTTGTAAAATCCAATAAAATAAAAACTATTGAGATTAGGAAAGTATTTTCAAGACAAATCTACGGAGTACATATGCAAGTTTTCATGATTCTAAACTAGATACTGATGATAGTATTTTGTTTTAAAGTTTGACCATTTCTTGTCCAAAGTGCCAAGTATTGTGACGAGAGGATTTTTTTAAAACTTTGAATTGCTCTAAGTGTACTCTTCTTTTTCTTCCATTCATATTTGAGAATTCATGGAGTCCTGATTGTCAGGGGCGGAGCTAGAGCAAAACTGAGGGGGGTGCGCCACTTTACTACTACTTTAACGATATACTAGTGTTCAGCGTGAACGATATATAATGTATGACGAAAATGAAGTTGTGATAGTAATATTTGTTAAAATAAAGATATACATCATCAATATCGATCAGAGCGCTGTAGCCAGGGCCGACTTTATAGCGATGGCACCCGGAGACCATCTCAGAACCCAAGTTTCAAAGAACCGAAGCATTATGTACTTAGGGCATGTTTGGCATAGTTCCAGCTCCGAAATCCAGACATTTTCTATACTAAATTAAAATAATTTAAATATTAATATTTAGTACAAACTATAAATAAGATGAATCATTTAAATACTTTCTATGTGTGCCCAACTCCAACTCCATAATTTCTTGGAGCTCCTAATACCTAGCTCCAAGAACTCTACAGATTTTCTGGAGTTGGAGCCGTGTTAAACAGGGCCTTAGTAGTTTCTTCATCCTAAGTTAAACAACTTTCATTCTCAAAATATATCGTTTAGGACAAGCTATTTAGTTTAAAAATGAACTAATTTATTTGTCCTAAACGTCATATATTTAAAGACGGAGGGAGTAGTTTAGTTTGGTTTTCTAGGTATGTAGATATATGTTATGTCTAGATATAAATGTAATATATCTTGTGCTGTTATCTCCTTTGGCTCGCACATTAGTTCTTGTGCCGTTATGATCTTGGGTCTCTGGCTTTCGCCGTGATATCTTGGAACTACGTGGGTGCAGGACATTGGCCAAGGGGGGTGCATACATGGTAATTTTTTGGAAGCTACCACTGATTTTTGGTTTTGCCGTGGGTGCATCCGCACCCACTGTTGTCTACGTAGCTCCGCCCCTGCTGATTGTCATTAGGGTTATTAATAGTTTCCCATGCTACTATATTTTGTGATCTAACAATTTACAATAGTTCTCCTGATTGCCATTGGTATTCTCCCGTGCAAATATGTTTTGTGATTTTACATTTATGTTGGTTTTCAATTGATATATGCAGGTACTACTGCTTATGAGAAATCTGTCAACAAACCTTACTAGTCCCGACTTTGAAGAACATGTAAGTTATTTTGTTTGATCTTCCTCTGATCCACCCCATGTTTCTCTCAAAAATTCTGCAGCTTCTAGTCGTTTAATCGTGCTATGAACCATATCCCAAATTTGTGTCACTACTACCATTAGGATTACCATAGTTCTGGCCAATACAAATACACTGATGTGTTTCAAAAAACAGTCACATAACCTGCCTAAAAGTAAATACTAAATACTTGCTGGGCACCACCCTGCTGTCTGCGTGTAGTAAGACATTTTAAAATCTCGATAGTAAATCATGTTCCAGCAATTGTGATTGCTTTCCAGTATGTGCTTTATAACAATTATGTCTGACATTACATGGGCTTTTCAGATAGTGCACATTTAATGACATCTATTCTTTTAACAAATTATGATAGCATGTATATTTGAAGACACATAATTAGCTGGATAATTTTATTGCTATCAGTGGGATATAAATTGTAATTGCTAGTTTATTTCATTGAGGTGAAGCTTCAGCAGTTACAAAATATCTTCTCTTCCCTAGCATGAGCTGAAAGCTTTCCAGTGCTGAGTTAGTCATTGGGTGGGGTTGTGATCAAACCTATCCATAGAAATTTTTTGTCTTGTAGTAAACTCAAAACGTTTTATTGTAGTTCCTTTAGATAGTTTCTTTAGACTATTCCTTTGGATAGTTTTGATTGTATGAATATGTTGTCTTTTGTTTTATGACTTTCCACATTAATACTTAATTTGTTCTACTGTTCCTTTTGGAAATCCTGACTTATTCACTATCTATTTCAGCGGAAGTTGCTATCATCATATAGTTATGGCGGTGATGACCACATTAAATCTGAAGGCGTGGACAATCTTGGATCTCCTCAAAGTTGCCATCTCCCATTCATGTAAACCTCCAGTCACTTCCCTGTTCGTGTGTGGGTTATAACCTGATTAACTGTCAACTTGACTAGGCTAGTTTGCAATTGCCAGGGTAACAAGTGAATGAGAGCACACTGCCCATTTGCAGTCGAAGCTTTAGTTGTTTCCACGAGGTGTTCGTGTGCTCTCTGTACTGGAGTCGTGGACGCTGCTAGTCTGGCAGTTTATGAATGCTAGAGATGTATTGTGTCAGTGAGATCTGTATAGCTTCCAATAATGGTCTTACCCTAGGCTAGTTTTGCTCTCCATGTTCATGTAGATAGACAGTTTTGTGTGCTTATGCAATTTTTTTTTTCATGGGTGGGGCCTAGATCGACATGCCTTCTGTTACACACCTGTGTATCCGTGTATGTAAATATGTGTGATCATGTAATGCTTTAGGTACTTGGAGTCTTTGATGAAAACAACATATATACTGAATAATCATGGTCGGTGATTACACTCGCGGACTGATAATGAAAGTTTTTAATTGTGGACCTGTGTAAAATTGTCGGCGATGCCTGTACGGACGAGCATGTCGAACTTGCGAGCGAGACGGCTGGCTTTCAAGACGGCTGGCTTTCAGGACGGGCATGATAACCGGTCGACCAAAGATTTTGAAACAAGTTTTCAAGAAACCCACTGCAAGTCAGTGCCTGAAGAATTGCAAACATGGCACGGCAAGACATCACTTATTCACTTATATTTCTACGTAAACCACTGCAAAAGTCAATGCCTGAACTTTTAGCGAGTTTGCATCAACTACACTTCTTTTTTAAGTCCGAGTTTTCATCACCGACGCCTGCAGATATCCGACTTTGCATCACTGATATACTCCCTCCGGTCTACGAAAGGAAGTCGTTATGGACAAGCAATGAATTAAACATTGGGAATATAAATTACGAATAATATTTAAGTCGTTGAGTTTAGAAATGTAAAAATTATATAAATAGATTGGTCTTGAAAATTACTTTTAAAAGTATACATATATATAACTTTTTAAGAAAAAAATTTATAGAAAAGAGAAGTTAAAAGTTGTGCTTCGGTGACCATGTCGATGTCCTAAACAACTTTCTTTACTAAACCGGAGGGAGCAGACAGTCAAGTGAACTTAAATACTGACTCCACTTCACCCCTCGTCCTAGCAATATCTCCATGAAGTTTCCCAGTCTCCCACTGTAACAAAGAGATGGTTTCCTGCAGAAAATAAAAGGTCCTTTGACGAAATTGCCTCCTTGTGACCATTGTACAAAGAAATATAAATACAGGACAAAGTACTCAAGGGAACAGTTCCAATTTTCCGAATTCTGAAAATGTAAAAAGAAAAGCAGAAATACGAGATATACTAGGTCCAGCTAAAACATTGTGTCGTGTTCCTGTACTTCGGAGCACACAGCAACGAGAACAAAAACAGTGGCTTTTAGTCCCAGATCTCGAGTGAAACCAATGGTAAATGTCCTCACCCAAAAAAGAATTGCTGATCGATACATAAATTCAATGGAAAGCCAGCAACAGTTTGTGGAAATTGAACAAGCCCCTGGATCTATGTCCGTGAATATCCAGCAACAGCTAATTCTGTTATCTGCATTTGCGACTTGAACTTGGAGATAAACAGATGTCTTCCTTACAATCCACTGCCCCCGTACTCATCGCCCTGTTCGTTTGGATTGTTTCCAGCGAGCCAACAGTGTTTTTCTCTCAGCGAAAACCAGCGCCAGCCACCAGCCATCAACCAGCCAGCAGTATTTTTCTCTCAGCAAAAACTAGCGACAGCCACCAACCACCAGCCAAACGAACAGGGCGATTGCCAGTTTCGCCGACAAAAGTTTCTGAAACTCTGCAATCAATAATCATTGCCAGCAGAAGCATAACCAAAATACAATTGCAGTTTGACATCATATTAGCCATATTCACCAAGAAAAGTTTCTGAAACTATGCAATCAACAATCACTGCCAACAGAAGCATAACTAAAATAGAATTGCAGATTTCCAGATTGTGACAAGCATTATAATTCTTTTCAAGACGAGTCTCAAACCCATTTCCACCATGCAACAGAAATACCAGCATTTAAGTTTAAATACAGTGCAGAGATAAGGGGGTATGAGGCCCAAGAATCAGCAATCTATCTGAAGGTGAGACCCAGGCTTCCCAGGTCATGACGTCTCCAAAGGGAAGTACAAAAGCATGAAATGTTTACACACATGGTTGCAGATCAGGATTACATCCAGACTGCCACACCTCACCACCTGGATCACCAGCATGCTATAAGCACTATAACTAGTGGCAGTACAACTCAATAATGACTAACAGGAATCAGCATAGAAATAGCACAGGATTTCTCAAAAATTAGGAAGTGTCAAAACTGGATTTCCTAATACAATATCTCAGGCATTTTGATAGTGGTGCAGCTTGTATAGCAGAACTTTCCCACCAGCGTGTCCAACAGACAGAAACCCGCTGCCTGGACTGAAGTCCAGGCACCGAGGATAGTTAAGGCTAAAACGAGGCCCTGGCCAGTTCTGGAACACACTGAAGGATGGAACGTGCATGAGCTTCATTCCGTTCCTTTCCTTTCTCGAGGTGATCGCCAAAATCTGGGCATCATGATTGAACTTCATCTCGCCAACATCGGTGGTTAGATTTTCAATTGTCTTCAGTGGCTTCCTCTTTCCGCCAAGAAAATCATCCCTCTTGTACACATTCACAATACCGCTGGTGGAGCCTGTGGCAAACAAAGAGCTGTCCCGTGAGGTGCAAAGCGAAATGCCAGCCAGGGAACCGTCGTCTATCGCCTTGTGGATGCATTTCCTTGTTCCAAGATCCCAGTGGTAAACATGTCCATCTCCACCACTGCTCAGTAGCTGGTTTCCACCATCCGCAAAGGCCAATGAACGCACACTTCCATTCATCTTGAGGGTTCCAATGAGCTGCTTTGTCTTGGCAGAAATAAGAAGGATGTACCCTTCATTACCGACAAAAGCAATGGTTCTTGAGTCAGGTGATATCTCAAAGCTTTCCAAGCTTTTCTCCTCACGCCCTGTCAAAGGTCCAATCTTGCTAACAGCAGCTTTTACCAGATCAAAAGAGTAGAAGAACTTTCTCCTGCCTGAAAGGATCACCTCAGAGCCATCAGGTAGAAACGAGGCCTTGAGTACTGGACAGTCCCCAATAAATATGCTCTGGATCTTGGGGTTTCTCTTTCCATCAATTTGGAAAAACCTCAAATGCTTGTCCAAACCAGCGGCAAGCATCAGCTGCCCGTTCCTATGAAACTGCACTGAATTAATAGGGCCACTTGATGGATCCTGGATATTGGCATCTACAAGTCTTGAGAACTCCAGCATCCCAGGTAAAAGCTTAACAGTATCCTTGACAACAAGTTCATTGTTATTCTGAAGGATATCATCAACACCGCCCTCATCATCAGACTCACCATCCGATGCGCCAGGAAGATGAGTCTTCCGGTCCATATCAGCCCAGCCAGTGAAGGGGTTCAATTTGGCATGCTGACCACGCAACCTAGCCTCATACTCTTTCCCTGATATTAAGTGCTCATCAGCCTCTTTTCTCAGCTTCCTCAACCTTGCAACCTTCACAATGTCCACCTCAGTCCTCTCCTCTTCCTCATCTACCCACACAGGTTTTCTCCCCTTGATAATCACCTCATCTTCCTCATCATCATGGGTCAAGTCCTCCTCATAAATAGGCAAGTCATCCGCACCGTCAGCAGCAGATCTATCTGTGAAGAACAAAGGTGCATCCCTGTCAGGAGCTGCCACTGCAGTCCTGACCTCAGTGCCAAATTCCAGTGGTGCGTAGAGGGCACCAAACAGCGAGCTCTCCAGCTGCCGCATCTCCTCTTCCTCCTTGTTCTGCTGGGCCTCTGGCATCTTAGTCCTCTTCTTCCTTTCTTTATTGCGATTCTTCAACTTGGCTACCTTCCCAACCTCTCCAATAGCAACCGGAGAGCCAATGCACTCGTCATTTCCATCATCAGATCCACTTTTCTCCAGGCGACGCTTCTGGGTATTCTGGGATATCAAACTCATCTTCCCTAGAGAATTGGCCTGCAAAAACAACGAATTCATTAAAAAATAATCACATATATTAAACATAAATGTACAAAAACTTCTACTATTTCGGCATTAGGGAACAGAAGCTACTATAAACCAATCAGCCTTATAAAATGAGGCATCTTACATGGCAAGCAAAACCTACTTTACCAGACAGAGACAAGGATTGAGATTCCAATGTCAGTGAACAAATAATATGGTACATCCAGTACCACTGATTGACATGACCATATCACAAACAATCTAAGCCTTGTTATGCCTCCTCAATGAGCAATTTCTCATGGAAACAGAAGAAGCTAGTATTCAGAAAACTAACAGACAGAGTCATAACCCAATGCGAATAACATGTCAAAATTTGCTACGACCAATATCCCTCTGATCTTGTATTCTTGTCTGAAATTACCACTAGCTTCTTCACTGAGCTCAAACAGTATCACAGGGGACAAGCGTGCACTTCAGCCCAGAAACATTGGATCCCTCACCAATTTCGGGAAAATGAAAGCCACGGCAAAACTAATCCGCAACACTAACCAACTGGAATAACCAACTGGACTATATATTTGGGGTATCGACCCCGAAAAAAGATCACTTGGGTTTGAGGGTTCATGGCAAATATAGCACCCTTCAGAACAGAACAAGCAATCCATCCAAGAAAGCCAGGGACTTGCTTACCGACCGGAAACGGGACGAGGCAGTGCGCGTGGCCGCGGCGATGATGCCTACGGCCGGAGGTGATGCCTTCGCCTGGCGGTGAAGTCGAGGACGGGGGCGGGAGCGGAGAGGAGGGGCCGCCGACCGCCGTCGAGCTCGGCGGAGGGGAGCGGCGGCGGCAATGGAGGGGAGGCCGGAGGCAGCAGCGCGCGGCGGCTGTTTGGGATGGGGAAAAGGAGTGGGCTAGCTAGGGCTGAGGCGACCTTTTATGTGGGGCGAGGCGTTAGATGGGCCTTTAACGGGCCGAAATTTGTTAACCGGCCTGCCAACTTGTCGGCGCGGCAACGAGGCAAGCAAGCAGCCAGCCAGAGGCGATTGGACTTGTAGATCAAGGACGGTCCAGTGGGACGCTACCTATCAGAGTTCAAATCCTGGTGCTCGTATCTTTTCCTGGGATTTTACCAGGATTTACCGGCGCTATGCGTTAAGTGGTAAGCGGCGTTCCCGTCGACAACGAGGAAGCAGTGGATCAACGCGGCGCTGGACGCGCGGCACCCGTCGGAGCCGCTCGATCGCTTCCTCGCCGACGCCGAGGAGCGCCTGCGGGCCGCGGCCGACGACGCCGCGGCCGCGCTCGAGCGGGACAGCGGCGACGCCCTCCGCCGCGTCCCGCTGGCATGCCGGGACGCGCTACGCCTCCGCGACGACGCGGTCTCCCTGCGCGCCCACCTCGCCTCCGTCCTCCAATCGCTCAACCTGGTACGCGGCTCCGCCCCTCTGCTCGCTCCTCATTGGATCTGGATCTCACCGGCATTCCCATGCGAGTATAGCGCGAAATTGAGACGGATTATATGGAGCCTTGAAATAGCTTACTGCGCTTAGTTGCTTTGCACGTATAGTTCTACTGGATCTGGATCTCACATTCCCTGCCCAATCATGTCACTTTTTTTTTATCTAGTCATATCACGTATGTGACCTGTATACAAATTATAGCGTAAATAAAAGTAGTGCCAAATTCACGACTGAGGCATTGGTTTGATCATTTTAGTTTCAGGGTTTATTGTCATTGTGCTAGTTAAAAATTGGTCCCAAAATGTGCCAGGGTTTGTGAAACAAGCTATATTCTGGCAAAGCTCCATTAGCTAACATGTATGAGAAGATTAAGCTTATACAAAAGATACCCGCAAAAAGAAAGCTTATACAAAAGTTAACATTCAGAACAATTCAGACATTCAGAACTGATGTCCATAAAGTTTTCCATATTTTTTTTGAAAAAAAGACAATGAGCACTGGAGTTCCAGTAATATTTACATACTTCAGGTGATAAAGTCCTGTAGAATGACTGAATGAGATGCAAAAAAAGAAAAAAAAGTCTCTCGCCCTTCAGTTGTGTGAGCACAGTAGACTAAACTAATCTCCGAGGTCCGGTCGGTCCCAGCCTCTTCCTTTGCCCCAGCCCCCTCGATCTTGTTACACTGTATTCAGTTCCAGCTGCAGTTTGCCGAGGTGGCAGCTAACAAAGTATTCATGGTTCTATTTTCATCCAGGCTGAGGGCTCATCTGCTGAGTCAATAGCTGCACTAGCGCGGATTGATACTGTGAAACAACGCATGGAAGCAGCATATACAACATTGCAGGTAAGTTCTGTGTAGAGTTATAGGCCGTGACACCACATTGGAGTATTGTTCTACTAACATGTTCAATTCTTGTTTATTTTCTATAACAGTATGTTTGATGGAATGACAGGATGCAGCTGGGTTAGCTCAGTTGAGCCAGAGTGTTGAGGATGTGTTTTCTAGTGGCAATCTTCCGAAAGCCGCAGAAACCCTGGCAACCATGAGGCATTGCTTGTCAGCAGTTGGAGAGGTGTTGTGCCCTCTGTAAAATTCTACAAACTGCATACACAACCTGTTCCCTTTGCTTATAAAAAGGTCTCTTTCAGGTTGCGGAGTTCGCAAATGTGAGAAAACAGCTTGAAGTATTGGAAGAAAGGTTAGATGAAATGGTGCAGCCTCGTTTAGTGGATGCACTTTCTAATCGCAAGGTATCTCCCGACCAAAACAGTAGTTTATATCTGTTACATGAAGCATCTCTGTTTTACTCAGAACTTTTTTTTTCTTGAAAGGTTGATGCCGTGCAAGATCTTCGTGGTATACTGATGCGTATTGAGAGGTTCAAGTCACTAGAGGCGCAGTACACTAAGATCCACGTTAAGCCCCTAAAGAAACTTTGGGAAGATTTTGACCTAAAGCAAAGAGGCAGCAGGGTAGACATGGAGAAGTTTGGTGGTGAAAGCAGTAATGGTCTCTCATTCTCAAGCTGGCTGCCTAATTTCTATGACGAGACACTGCTTTACCTTGAACAAGAATGGAAGTGGTATGTTCATGGTGAATTGGTGATTCCTTCCCCCTTTGTTATAAGTTAGAATATACTAGTTCTAAAATGGTTAAACAGAAGTCAGTTTTTGAACGTGGCTTTTAAGTAATATATTTGGCATAGCCCCATCAGAACTGCAATTTAACTTGTGGATGCTCTAAAATGGCAACTCTGATGCTCACAGGTGTTTGTCTGCTTTCCCTGAAGAATACAAAACACTAGTACCAAAAGTACTTGTTGAGACCATGAATGAGTTGAATTCAAGCTTTGTTTCTCGTGTCAATGTAGCAACTGGGGATGTTGTTCCGGAAACCAGATCTGTTGCCAAAGGTAATGCATTAACTGCTCACTAATTTCATAATTCTATTCCATGGTGGTATCACACATTTTCTGCTTTGACAACCTCACTGTGAATTGCAACTTCTTTTCTGCACCAGGCATACTGGATAGATCGCTTGGGTTTGAGGGTTCATGGCAAATATAGCACCCTTCAGAACAGAACAAGCAATCCATCCAAGAAAGCCAGGGACTTGCTTACCGACCGGAAACGGGACGAGGCAGTGCGCGTGGCCGCGGCGATGATGCCTACGGCCGGAGGTGATGCCTTCGCCTGGCGGTGAAGTCGAGGACGGGGGCGGGAGCGGAGAGGAGGGGCCGCCGACCGCCGTCGAGCTCGGCGGAGGGGAGCGGCGGCGGCAATGGAGGGGAGGCCGGAGGCAGCAGCGCGCGGCGGCTGTTTGGGATGGGGAAAAGGAGTGGGCTAGCTAGGGCTGAGGCGACCTTTTATCTGGGGGGAGGCGTTAGATGGGCCTTTAACGGGCCGAAATTTGTTAACCGGCCTGCCAACTTGTCGGCGCGGCAACGAGGCAAGCAAGCAGCCAGCCAGAGGCGATTGGACTTGTAGATCAAGGACGGTCCAGTGGGACGCTACCTATCAGAGTTCAAATCCTGGTGCTCGTATCTTTTCCTGGGATTTTACCAGGATTTACCGGCGCTATGCGTTAAGTGGTAAGCGGCGTTCCCGTCGACAACGAGGTGCCAATGGTGACTTCGGAAATCTCCAGATCTGCCGGTGCTCTGCTCAGTCCTTCAGAGTTGTTCATAGGGGTAGGGTTTGCGTACGTGTATTCATAGGGGTGAGTGTGCGTGCGTGTGTGAGCGTCTGCGTTGATGCATGATCTGCAATCATCCCCAGGTAGAACTTGATAGATGAATCTTATTCATGTTTGAATGTTTCCGTAGCACCTAGTCCTGATCTATCTTATCTTTGATCTATGGTCCAGATTGCATCGTTTCTTGTTTCCATGTGTCACTATGTGTCTATTTCTTGCAAAGGACAGATTAGTTTTGCTGAATGAAAATTAGGTATTCTAGACAAATGACAGATTCGGTTGCTTTCCTATATTTGCTTGTTTGAGTAGTCACTGTAGAAACATAAGGAGTACATTTTAGGATTCATCTAGAATATCTGCTTTTGCAGGAAATTGAGTTCCAAACTTCTAATCATTTTAACTTGCCTTTTCTGCTCTGCATTACTAGTTATTTAAATCTTTGTCATAGATTAGAACCTACTCATGCACTGCAAATTTCCCCACCCAAGTTTATTTGCCCTCAAGTTCTGCTACTAACATTTTATATATTTATTTACAGTCAAAAGATCCAAGGTTCCATGCTCTTCCTCTCACATCACAGAGAGTTGCGGCCTTCTCAGACACAGTAAATGAACTCGTCTATGATGTGCTCATATCTAAAGTTCGGCAGCGTCTCAGTGAGGTTGCTCGCCTCCCAATCTGGTCATCGGTGGAGGAACAGGGTGGTCTTCCTCTTCCAAGCTTCAGTGCCTACCCGCAAGCATATGTAACAAGTGTTGGAGAGTATCTGCTCACTTTACCACAGCAGTTGGAGCCACTCGCAGAAGGTATCTCAGGCAATGAGGCTGGCAATGACGAGGCCCAGTTCTTTGCCACCGAGTGGATTTTTAAGGTAATAGATTTCTACTTGTACATGTGGAACACAAAAAACTACCATCCTTCAGTGCTTGTAGTTGCACATTACTCCATCCGTTCTAAGTTACTATTCGTTTTTGGCTTCTCTAGATACATACTCCCTCCGTTCCAAATTGCTATTCTTTGTTGACTTTTCCCACAACGTTTGACCATGCGTCTTATTCAAAAATTTAGTCCAAATACATGAAAAAGTAAGTCATACTTAAACATGCGTTATGATAAACTAAGCCACAAATAAAATACATGACACTTCATAATTTTTTGAATAAAATAAATAGTCAAACGTTTTAAGAAAAAGCCAACAATGAATAGAAATTTGGAACAGAGTATATGCAGAGTACAAAATATGTATCTAGGAAAAACCAAAACGAATGGTAACTTGGAACAGAGGGGATACATGTCAAGAGCAAATTATCTTTGGATGTACTTTGAATCTTCCCACATTTTATCACAAGTGAATAGAAGGTTACTTTGAATCGTCCTACATTTTATCGTAATCGCACACTATTCCTGTATTGATGTTTGAACAATCCAGTTTTGATTCTCATCTCTGCTTCCCTGTATCAGGTCGCCGAGGGTGCCACTGCTATGTTCATGGAGCAGCTGCGTGGAATCCACTACATCACTGACAGAGGCGCACAGCAGCTGGCCGCAGACATTGAGTACCTGAACAACGTCCTCTCTGCGCTCTCAATGCCGATCCCTCCGTTCCTATCCACCTTCCACGCCTGCGTTTCGACCCCGAGGGACCAGGTCCGTGGTCTCATCAAATCAGACGGCGGAAGCCAGCTTGACCTCCCTACAGCCCATCTGGTGTGCAAGATCCGGCGGATCTCATTAGATTAGTGGAGCCAAATCCTCATTCCGAACTTCTATCCTCACTTCTTCTGTCCTTTTGTTTTTGACCTTTTCTTCGCGACAATGAGTTTTTGACTTGTATAAGTTGTAACCATACTCTGCTTGCAGATAGTGAAAATAATCATATATAGAAGAGTTTTTTTGCAAAGTTGTGAAAAGAAAAAGGAAATGAGGACTTGTGTTTATATGCACTTCAGAATTGGACACTGTTGTTTCACTCAATTGCCAGTTTGGCATCTAATGAGATACTACATGACATGATGATGCACACAGCCAGGAACGATGCAAACAAATAATGCACCAAAATACACCTAATCTAAGCCGTGGACGGTCAGGACACGATGCAAACAAATAATGCATTTCCCGTCGATACACTTCTTAATCTTAGCAATCTACTCATTCAGTCATAATCACGAAACTCAGCCGTCTATTTATTCAGACCAGGATGGAAAAGGAATAGAAAGGGGAATTAAATACGGAAAAGGAAAATTCCTTCCCCTTCTCCCATCCCAGCCCGTTCGCCTGTGCGTCCGGCCGTCCCTTCCTCCCCTCGCCTCCGATACTCCGATCCACACCTCCTCGCTACGCCTTCAGCCGCCGCTTCATCCCGTCGCGGCCCCCGTGGACCCGCCGCCGTGCCGGTCTTCTCCGCGACCACTCCGTTCCTCGGTCTCGCCGCTCTGCCTCCCCTTCGGCCCTTCCTCTCCACCGCTCCCGGTGGACGGATCTGGAGCCGGCGGGTAGCTGGGTCTCGTCCTTCCTCGGCCTCCAGGTGGCGGCACCACTTCCCGACCGGTAAGAGCAAGGGCGCGCGACTTCGTTTAGCGCATCTTCTAGCGAGCAATTGACCATCGTGGTGCCGGCCCGTTCGGCATGGAGGGTTTCCATAGGATTTCAACTATTTTTCTGCGATATTGCTCCAGAATTCCGGTGAAAAATGCTGCTTTTCGTGGAAAGTTTATCAAGCATGTTTGGAACCAGATATGAAACATAAGCTTGTTGTTCCCATTTAGTTTTTTGAATGGACGAGCTCCATTTATTAAATCGACTCTATGGTGCCAAATCATTCATTCAACTGGCTTAAACATGATTTTAGAGTTCTCATAAAGAAGTAAATGCTTTAGTTATGCCCAATTCAAGCTTTACTCGCCACAGTATTTCAGCCACTTTGCCATAAGAGATTTTCTTTCCAGATTCAAATTTCGGAATCATCTTTTCAGAGCCCATGTACTGTGGTTCCTTAGAGCAGTGACCTGAAGCCAGCTTACTAACCTGTACTTCTATTTGCAAAGAATAAAAAAGATAATTAAAAAAAATGCATGCATGATCTCCTAGCTTCTTTGGAAAACCAGGGAGTGAGTTTCCTGGGGACATCAAAATAAGAGTTTTAGTAGCACTGTGTTAATTTGACTTATTATTTTATTTCATATGAGGTACCACAATATCCTTGTAAGAAACATATTATTCGGATCAATATGTGAAATAATATACTCATCTTACAGGAACCACAATAAGTTTACTGCTGCATCAAGTTAAGTAAGGAACTGCCTGGCTCCGAGAACTCCTGATATTCTGTGGCACAATCATCCTCTAAGAAAATGCCATCAGTTTATCTTTACATCCCCAATATTATTGGTATGCCATCTTTTAATGATTTATTTTTTTCTCTTATTTATGTAGCAAAGTAACAGGATAATACCATTAATGACTTGTGCATCTAGGAACCTTGCCTATTTTCTGTCACTGATTTTGTACTTCATTCTAATTCTAGTGTCTAAATCAGAAGCACCATTTGTATTGTCATTTTGTTCCATTTTACTGCCTTAGAATAGCAACACAAAAGAAACCAGAAGTTTAATAGTGTATATACTTTGACCCAAGGCAATATGTGTCTTAATTCAGGAATTGTCATCGTGCAGGGTATTTCAGGATCATCATAAATTTCATTGCTTTTGCTGTTTGCTATTCGAACAAGGCACTCTTTGCTATCCTGTACTTCATCAGGTGAGTCTCTTAGATTTATCTGTAGACAATTTCTGTTCAATGTGCTATGCAAATGATTTATGTATATGGTTCTGACATCCTTGCAAACATTTCAGCTTTGTCCTTGATGGCGTGGATGGTTGGTTTGCACGGAAGTTTAATCAAGGTAATTATTCAAACTTCCCTTGTTTTCAAATCCTGTAGCTTGTCATTTTGTAAGAAGTTTAATTTCTATCTTCTTTGCTATGATGAAACTCATTGCATGGTATGTCTAAGAACTTTCAAATGGTTATACTGAAACACTGGTCTCAGCTAAATCTCCTCATTCCGGTTATTATCCAAGTGCATAAGCTATCTGGTAAGTTATCTAATTATCTGATCAGTTTATCTCATTGTATGAATCAGCATCAACATTTGGAGCTGTGCTGGACATGGTTACAGATAGGTATTCCTTGAATAAATTTTAAACTCTGGATATGCAGGGTGAATACATTATACTGCCTGAAATAATTTCTCAGCTCACATTGCTCTTCTTCAGGGTTAGCACTGCTTGTCTATTGGCCCTTCTCTCCCAATTTTACAGGTATTGAAAGAAGAATTACTTGTATCAATTTGTCTGAACATCAATACCGGATACACATTCTAATTGCAAATATTTTTTACAGACCTGGCTTAGTCTTCTTGATACTGCTCGGGTTGGATATTACAAGCCACTGGTTTCAAATGTACAGGTCAGTTTTCTCTATCATCTTGTCCAGTTCTTGCAAGATCCCAGTGTGTTTTTTCTAGTCAGCCCCTAATCCTGCTCTTATTTTTCCTCCAAAAAAATCCTGTTCTTATGGTAATCGAGTGAACATATTAATCTGAGTTCCAATTATGTTTTCAGTAATTGTCCTATGCTTTCATGATGCATGTGTTCGGTGCTCATTTGGTCAAGAGTTTCTCATGTTCAGCTAACTATGTAATGACATATTTTCTGTACTAGTTCTTTCTTGTCAGGTAAGACTAGCCACAAGGATGTAAAGCACACAGGCAATTGGCTTCTGAAATTATATTATGGCTACAGACCATTCATGGCCTTCTGTTGTGTTTCTTGCGAGGTATGTGATCGTTCATACATTACACTGTATAATGAAGTGCAGCTCTCCTGCGTTTAAAAAAAAAGCAGTTTCAATTCATGCAAATGTAGAAAACTTGACAGTTGAATGTTGTGTTGTGGACTGAACAATATATATACAGTCAGCACGTCCAGCAAGCTTTCACTCAACTAACAAAATAATCCCTGTATGTTTCACCCTCTATCTTTTGCCTAATTTTACAGGTTTTATATATTATCCTCTTTCTCTTTGCTGATGAGAAGTCAACAAGCTTGCTTAGTGTAAGATGACATCATTTCTATATTTGCCTTTTTTTAATTGATATCTGAGTCGTATAGCATGACATTTCTGTATCATCATTTTAACAGGTATGCAGATGTATCCTGAATCAAAATCCCCTCATTGTCTTGGTGTTTATTTCCACTCTAGTTGGCTGGGCCGTGAAACAACTTACCAATGTCATCCAGGTATTCACACTTTTTTTCCCAGCAGCCTGTTGGTTGTTGCTATTTGCACATTTGCATATAATTAGCTGAAATTATGGCACCACAAAAGATATAGATGTAGATTAAAAGGTGAAAAGGACTGCTGATGCGCAGTGTAGTCAGGCGTTCATGACTAATCTTTGCCAATTTTAGGTCTGTATATGGTGCTATAACTGTTGCATATTCTACTGCAATTAGATAGTGAATTCAATAAGAAGCTCAAAATTTTGACATCCATGTATTTTCCTGAGTACAGATGAAAACTGCTGCAGACGCATGTGTCATGTATGATCTGAAGCGCAGCAAGTGAAGCATGAAGGCACTGGTTTTGTTCAGTTTGTATCAACATATCCAAGGAAAAATCCCGTGAGGGTTGTACACCATGATTCATCATACATACAGTGGCTAATTCTTATGTGCCTTGACATATTTCTGATGATGCTTATCTGTTGGGACGAGACGGCAACTTGCTGTGGGAAGAACATAAAGAAAACCGAGGAGATAAATATTTGTCTTGAGGAGAAAGCAGAAGCTGTTAAGTTGTTTGTCAGTGCTTGTTTGTTATACAATGATGATCCGAGCATGACCTTTGTTAGCTAGAGTAGCCTTTTGAGTTGACCTGAACGTTGTTTACAAGCCACAAACTTCAGGAATATATGAAGTTCTAGATTTGCAAAATTTACTTCCTCCTGAAGGTCAATTCTACTCGCGAATGCCACCTCACAGAGTTGAATAGTAACATTTAGCGCTCACTTGCTTGTTTGCCTCGTAAATAGGTTGCTATTTTTTGGTTAATGTGCCTTTTGTTCTTTAAAACATCATTTTGAGAAGTTCTATCCATAAATTTGCTTTTCTATATGATCTCCTTCATTTCATCAGAAGGATAAAACATATACTCCCCCAAAAGACGGTTGTTCATGCAACATTCGCCTAACGGGTGGTACAATGGCTCAAGGCAGACATGAATAATTTTACACTAATGTGTAACTACTCCGTAGTCTATATGCGGCCATAAAACCCGGGTGTGCGAACCCATCGAGCTGCAATGTGAAACATGAGTTCCCCTGGGCGGCAAACAAAGAAATGGACGGCCGTGTTACAAACAGCTAGTGCCACCACCAGCCAGCCATTGCCACTTCGCCTGGTCAGTCCAAGGGCGTCCAACCTAACGTGATGAGTTGAGCAGCCACGACACCGAGAAACCCAAGCTCCAAGCCTTTGGCCACAAAAATCCACCCCCAAAAAACCCGAGATTTCTCACTTGCACAGGCGAAGAATTCCTGATATTTCCATTCACCTAGGGGGCTAGGCTAGGCTACTGCAAGCTCCCTCCGTCTATGTGGGCTCATCTCTTCCTTATCGACGCTGTGGCCGCCGAGCCGCCCACGTCGCCCCTTCCCTCCCAACCCCACCCCCCTTCCTCCCCGAGACAATCAATCCCCACGCAACCGCGCACCGCGAGCCGGAACAAAGCGGAGAGGGGGGAGGAGAAAAATCTGCGCCCGTCGTCTCTGCCTCGCCACGCCAGTGTGCTCGCCTACTTATACACTCCGCTCGCTGCCTCCACCCCCTAGCTTCCTCGGCCTCGCTCGCTCCCTTCCGCTCCTCCCCCGGCTCCGGTCCACGCAGACAGGTGCGCGCGCGTCCCCGATTCCGTGATTCTGCGTGCGCGTCTCGGTGATTGGTTTTAGGAACGGTTGGTTGCTTGATTGAGTCCAGTCTAGTGCTGTGTGAGATTCGGTTCCTGAAGCTTCCTTTGTCGCCCGTGTTTTTGGGGTGGGAGCGTGCGTGTTCAGGAGCATGTGGGTGAGTGGTTGGCGTTTTTAGCTTGGAGGAGAGGGTGGAGAAGTACGAGTGTCGGTGTGTCGTGCTGAATTAGGATCCGCCAGTAGGATAGCGGTTTTATTTTTTTGTTTGAATTAACTTGTCGATTTTCACGGAGAAGATGAGAAGGCATGACGGTTGGCTGAATATGGATGATCATACTTTTGTAGGCTGATGAAGATTATACTTGCTTGTCTGACTTGCAGCCGAGTAAGCAATAGAATTGATAACTCTTGAATAGCAAGCTAGCAATTCCTCTTATGAATCATATTCCATGTTTACTTGTTCTGAAGCATTTTAAACCCTTTCGTTCTCCATGGATCTTCCTATGCCCATTTCCAATCCCATAGGGGCTTGAAATTGTACTGGTGCTTGGTTCAGTCAAATTGAATTGGAACTGATGATATAGAACAGTAATCTGAGCTCGTGGACGAACCTTTTTTTTCCTTTTCCTTTTGCTTTGCATCAATTGTTCTTTCTTCTTGTTGACGAGGTCTCCCTTGATTTTCATTTTTTCAGTAAGCAAAGATGGCTCCGCCATCTATGAGCCTTGCTGCAAAGGGGATGCTTCCCTTCTCAGCCCTTACTTCAAGTGGTGTTACACAAAGGCCGGTGTCAGTGACTTCTTCCTTGGAGCACAAGACCAGCGATGCCAGAAGGAAGTTCCTAAAACTTGCGCTTGGGAACCTTGGTGTTGGGCTGCCCGCCCTTTTGGGTGCTAAGAAAGCTCTTGCTGAGGAGCAAGGTGTCTCTTCCTCAAGGATGTCTTACTCAAGGTTCCTTGAGTACCTTGACAAGGATAGAGTGAAGAAGGTTGATTTGTTTGAGAATGGGACCATCGCTATCGTGGAGGCCATTTCTCCCGAGCTTGGCAACCGCGTGCAGAGAGTACGTGTGCAGCTTCCCGGCCTAAGCCAGGAACTTCTTCAGAAGTTGAGGGAAAAGAACATTGATTTTGCTGCACACAGCAACCAGGAGGACTCTGGTTCTCTTCTGTTCAACCTTATTGGAAATTTGGCATTCCCCCTTATCCTTATTGGTGGTCTATTTTTGCTGTCAAGAAGGGCACAAGGTGGGCTTGGTGGACCCAATGGTCCTGGCTTTCCCCTTGGTTTTGGTCAATCTAGGGCCAAGTTTCAGATGGAACCCAACACTGGTGTTACATTTGATGATGTTGCTGGCGTCGATGAAGCAAAGCAAGACTTCATGGAAGTGGTTGAGTTCTTGAAGAAGCCTGAAAGGTTCACTGCTGTTGGTGCCCGCATTCCTAAAGGTGTTCTTCTTGTTGGTCCACCTGGAACTGGTAAAACTTTGCTTGCCAAGGCAATTGCTGGAGAGGCTGGTGTGCCATTTTTCTCAATTTCGGGCTCTGAGTTTGTGGAGATGTTTGTTGGTGTTGGCGCTTCTCGAGTTCGTGATCTTTTCAAGAAGGCTAAGGAGAATGCTCCTTGCATAGTGTTTGTTGATGAAATTGATGCTGTTGGTAGGCAAAGAGGTACAGGTATTGGTGGCGGAAATGATGAAAGGGAGCAGACTCTCAACCAACTGTTGACTGAGATGGATGGTTTTGAGGGAAACACCGGAATTATTGTTATTGCTGCCACTAACCGAGCTGACATCTTGGATTCCGCTTTACTTAGGCCTGGACGCTTTGACAGACAGGTTAGTTTTTTATTTGGAATTTTGAATGTTAATATTTGTTTGGATTCTATCTGTCAATGCATTCCATTCCTAACGCAGTTAAGTGAGTGCTTGTTCCAGTTAAAGTCATTCTGTTTGATCATGATTTATTTTTCTGTCTTAGTCAAGTTGTCAACTTCTTGCTTGCAAAAGTTATCAAACCATTTTAGATCAAAAATACAACACACATATTGTTTCCTTTGTAGATTACTAAGCTCATCACCTCCACCTAGTTCCTCCTATGTTTTTCTAGTTGCTTTTTTAAATAACTAAGCTGATTGCCTGATCCATTACTCAAAACCTGAGTCATCTTTGATTGACTACCTGAAAGCTATCTAGATCTTAACTTGAAATTTGTTACACAGGTGTCTGTTGATGTTCCTGATGTACGTGGGAGGACAGAGATTTTGAAAGTGCACGGTGGCAACAAGAAGTTTGATCCTGATGTTTCTCTTGATGTCATAGCAATGAGAACACCTGGGTTCAGTGGAGCAGACTTGGCAAACCTTCTGAATGAAGCGGCCATACTGGCAGGACGACGTGGGAGAACAGCGATTTCTTCAAAAGAGATTGATGATTCAATTGACAGAATAGTTGCTGGAATGGAAGGAACTGTGATGACTGATGGGAAGAGCAAAAGTCTTGTTGCTTACCATGAAGTTGGGCATGCGATTTGCGGGTAAGAGATGACATTTTCTTTGAATCTTCCTCTTTGGAGATCTTTTCTCCTTTATCTTAAGCATTGGATTGGAATTGAATTACTTTAGGTTGGTAGATTTCTTAGATATCCTGTTGTGCATTTGAAGTACTTCAATTACTCTAGGTACATACATGTGCTAATATGGTTTGTAGAGCTGGCTAGCTAAATTTCTTGTCTTAAATGGTCTGGTAATTGGATGGACGACAGGGAGGTTATTTTGGTGTTGGAATAGAGTACTTGTTATTTAACTCATTACTCATGGCCGTCCTTTGGTGTATGGACTAAGTTGCTCCTTTTCTGTTTCTGTTTTTGTCCTCTGAGAAGCATATGGTATCTTTGTGGTTCCCGTTTGTCAGTTATCTGTGTGCCTTTTTTCTGTTATTTTTCTGGGTAACCATTCCATGTAAAATGCAATCTCATTTATTTATGGAAATATCTTTGCAGAACTTTGACACCTGGCCATGACCCCGTCCAGAAGGTCACCTTAGTTCCAAGGGGTCAAGCGCGTGGTCTTACCTGGTTTATCCCAATGGATGACCCAACGCTGATCTCCAGGCAGCAACTCTTTGCCAGAATTGTTGGTGGTCTTGGTGGTAGAGCTGCTGAGGAGATCATATTTGGAGAGCCTGAAGTGACCACCGGAGCTGCTGGTGATTTGCAGCAAATTACCGGCTTAGCGAAGCAGGTATGCTTTCTTTATACAGCAGTTTTGTCAACATTAACCGTCAACAAATAGAGAGGAAATTTCCAAGTCTTTGTGAACCATTTGTGTTTTTGTTACTGATAACTCTATGAATTCTAAGAACAAAACTATGCTGCAAGCTCACATGGTATAGTGCTAGAATTGTCAGCAATATGTAGACATCTTGTCTCAACATTTTACTACTGATCTTTGTTGCCAATTGTACTGATACCACGATGATTCTGCAGATGGTCGTAACTTTCGGTATGTCTCAGATCGGCCCATGGTCTCTGATGGAGGGTGGTGCACAGAGTGGGGATGTCATCATGAGAATGATGGCAAGGAACTCCATGTCGGAGAAGCTCGCGGAGGACATCGATTCGGCTGTGAAGCAGTTGTCAGATGAAGCCTATGAGATCGCTTTGAGCCACATTAGGAACAACAGGGAGGCAATTGACAAGATCGTTGAGGTCCTCATTGAGAAGGAGACATTGAACGGAGACGAGTTCCGGGCAATTCTTTCGGAGTTTGTGGAGATCCCTGTTGAGAACCGGGTTCCCCCAGCCACACCGGCGGCAGCTCTCCCTGCCTAAACTCTAGATTTTAGGGGCGAAATTTGTTGTTGTAAGATGTTCATATTTCGGATTCTTGGTGTACACTAACTCTACTTCACCTGCCGGATTTTTGGTGCAATACATGTAACTTACTCAAGGTGAATTATAGTAACTGTAATTAGCTTAAAAGGCTCGGCGCAACATTTTAAGTTTCTAGCTTCTGGTCTAGTGAAATCTCTTGCTCGTTGAACGAGACGATTCCCCGGTTCCTGGTAACTTGTGATAAAGCTATACTTGAATTCATGGCTTTGGTTCGTTTTCCTGATGAAATGAAACTGGTTCAGAATTGGGATCACCAAATCGCTACGTTTCTTAACTGCAATTCTACCTAACAAACTTACAACTACGCTTACACTTTGTTAGCTATAATCGCATATTCGCATTGCTAAATTTGCATCTTAGTTGATTTCGATCGTCCAAGAAGCCTCACCGGCTTACCGAAAAATGAGGCTGATTTATTCACAAAAGTGCTGTGAAAAACAATGCTTTCCAACAACATGCTTAGATCATGCTATGAAACTGACCTTACCACTACTTAGCCAGATCAACAAGCCAATAAAAGGAATAAAGCACACAAGTAGTAAAACAAAAACGGTCACCGCCACGTCACGATTCACGAAGAACGGTCGCCACCACATCACATTTTACAAAGGCCGGATCCTAGTGTTAGTGTTAGTGTTAGTGATAGTCTTTTTACACCTCCAACTAACACGTAACAAACTAACACCATCTATGTTTGAATTTATGTGTTAGTTTACATTTTTTTGAGATCCTTGAGGAGAGAGAGGGAAAAAAATAGAGTGATTTTTGTGGTCCTCATCAAACTAACACCAATTACCACCTCTTGGAAGAGTTAGTTTTTTGGAGGGTGCTAGTCCCAACTAACACCAAAGTAACACTCATGTTTGGATTTAAAGTGTTAGTTTGATGTTAGTTTGCCCAAACTAACACATAACACATATAACCAATAAAAACCGAAGAAACGCAAAAGATGTACTCCTCTGCAAAAGTTGCTCCTCCGCAAAACAAGAGCAGACCGGACCGGAACCAGGCTCCAGGCCCACCACAGCGGCCTCCACTCCTCCCCATTCCCGACCAACCACCGACGCGGCCGCTCCCACCATGGCGCCCGCCTCCGCCTCCGCCTCCGCCTCGCCGCGCACCACGCGGGAGCTCATGGACGCCCTCACCGCGCATCTCTCGCTCTACCACGCCGCCGCCAACCCTAGCCCCGCCGCCGCCGCCTCCACCTCCGCCTCCTCGTCACCGCGCGCCGCGATCCTCCGGTGGCTCGCCTCCCTCACCCCGGCCGCGCGCGCCGCCGCCGCCACCGCCCTCCTGGGCCTGTCTCTTATACACATCTACTTTGTCGCGGCCATGGACGAGATCTCCGGCGGGAGGTTCCTGTGCTCCGGGGAAGGGGAGGTGGACCTGACCGCGCTCGCGTGCCAGGATTTCCCGGAGCTGCCCTGGCTGAATGCCAAGGGGTACTACATGATCGAGGAGTTTGTGGCCAACAGGTTGGAGATCGCGCTGCGGATGTCTTGGGCGGCAGCAGGGGGAGGTGGAGGTGGAGGCAGGAAGGCGGTGAGAGTTGTGAAGGGTGTGAAGGATAAGGCTGGGCTTGCTGCAAATGCCTTCTGGAGGGAGAAGGGGTATGTCGATTGGTGGATGAGGCTGGAGCCTCGGATGAGAGCAAGGATCATGGGGGCATTCTTTGGAAAAGGTGCCATGGCCCTGGTAATACGTTTTCTAATCTGCATTTTGAAATACCGACCAACCACCGACGCGGCCGCTCCCACCATGGCGCCCGCCTCCGCCTCCGCCTCCGCCTCCGCCTCGCCGCGCACCACGCGGGAGCTCATGGACGCCCTCACCGCGCATCTCTCGCTCTACCACGCCGCCGCCAACCCTAGCCCCGCGCGCCGCCGCCTCCACCTCCCTCCTCGTCCCCGCGCGCCGCGATCCTCCGGTGCTCGCCTCCCTCACCCCGAGACGAATCTTTTGAGACTAGTTAGGTCATGGTAAAACAACGATTACCACAAACAAACGAAAAGTGCTACAGTACACTACAGGGTTTAATGTGACATTTTCACCCAAATTCATAATCCTTTTCTCATGGAAGTGAACACCGCCAAAGAAAAAAACTGAAGAAACGCATGCACTCTTCCTCCTCCGCAAAACAAGACCAAACCAGACCGGACCGGAACAAGGCTCCAGGCCCACCACAGCGGCCTCCACTCCTCCCCATTCCCGACCAACCACCGACGCGGCCGCTCCCACCATGGCGCCCGCCTCCGCCTCCGCCTCCGCCTCCGCCTCGCCGCGCACCACGCGGGAGCTCATGGACGCCCTCACCGCGCACCTCTCGCTCTACCACGCCGCCGCCAACCCTAGCCCCGCCGCCTCCACCTCCTCGTCACCGCGCGCCGCGATCCTCCGGTGGCTCGCCTCCCTCACCCCCGCCGCGCGCGCCGCCGCCGCCACCTCCCTCCTGGGCCCCGCCGCGGCCGCCGCGCTGCTCGCCATGCTCCGCCGCCTCCGCCTCCGGGGCCACTCCTCCTTCTTCGTCCTCCACTCCCCGTCCCCGTCCGCGCCGCGCGGGGCCGAGGAGCCCACCGTCCTCTCGCGGCTCTCCCGCGGCCTCCTCGCGCGCGCCGCCGCGGCCTCCCGGGCGCACGCGCTCCTCTTCGCCAACCTCCTCCTCTTCCCCTCCTCCCCCGCGTCGTCGCGGTGCCCCGACGCGATCACCGTCGCCGAGGCATTCCTCGCCGACATCGACGGGTTTGTCGCGGCCATGGACGAGATCTCCGGCGGGAGGTTCCTGTGCTCCGGGGAAGGGGAGGTGGACCTGACCGCGCTCGCGTGCCAGGATTTCCCGGAGCTGCCCTGGCTGAATGCCAAGGGGTACTACGTGATCGAGGAGTTTGTCGCCAACAGGTTGGAGATCGCGCTGCGGATGTCGTGGGCAGCAGCAGGGGGATGTGGAGTTGGTGGCAGGAAGGCGGTGAGAGTTGGGAAGGGTGTGAAGGAGAAGGCTGGGCTCGCTGCAAACGCGTTCTGGAGGGAAAAGGGATATGTGGATTGGTGGATGAGGTTGGAGCCTCGGATGAGAGCAAGGATCATGGGGGCATTCTTTGGAAAAGGTGCCATGGCCCTGGTAATACGTTTTCTAATCTGCATTTTGAAATATTTTGCACCCATGGAATTCAAATACTATGGGTTGCATTTCTCAGTTGTATGCCATGTTTGATTGCATAAGTGAACTCCAGATCTAGCTCCAGATTTTAGAGAAGTTCCTGCAATCTCCTTAGATTTTTTTAGTATGATTTTAATTCAAGTGAAACCATGGTTTGAGATAAGATATATTTTTGTTACATTAATGCATTGTCAAACTGTGTTGTCTAATTAAAGGTGATTGAGTTATGATGCGCATGAGGTAAATTAATGCGATTTGAGTTTGTTATGGGTGGTAGATTCCCTACTGATGCATTTTGGGTAGCTATTGTTGGTTTGTTATTTTAAGAAATGAAATGTGGAAAGGCTGTTAGCGGTGATGGAAGAATGGAAAAGGGACATAAATAACATGCTATACACTAGCTTCTTGCCATCTTGTTTCTAAAACCAGTTGAGGGAAAACAAGTCAGCATGTTTAACCTTGTAATTGGTCCTTGGAAAGGAAGTAGCATGAAATTGCCTTTTCTTGTATTGATATTAACTTACGCAAATGTAGGTGCACCTTCAAATAAAAGACAAGCAAGACAGTCTAGTAGGTTCTGAAGAATTATTTTCTGTAAAAAAGTATGTGAATATGAAGGTACCTGACTCATAGATATGATGAAAGATAGATTTCATGTATATATATTTAATCGGATTACACATTAATTCTCCTCTTGTTTCGGAAATGACAAACAGAAGTTGGTTATTGTGCTTTGTCTTTTGCTGAGCAAAAAGCCCCCTTTTTTCTGAAATAGCCACACTAACATGATCCAACTATTTGGCCAGTGATGCTGCTTTCTGAAATATGCATGCTTTATTTAACTGAAGTCTTAGTGTAGTCTAATGAATCCAGGATAACTGTTATGTAGCGGAGCCAGCACAATCATGGTTTTTAACGAAGTTAAAAAAGAGCTGAAGATCAGATTGCAAAGTGTTCTTCTCTCTGGCATGTGGTCCAATGAATGCATCGTCAAACTGTGTTGTCTAATTAAAGGTGATTTAGTATGGTGTGCATGAGATAAATAAATGTGATTTGAATTTATTATGGGTGGTAGATTCCATACTGATGCATTTTGGGTAGCTATTGTTGACTTGTTTTGTACGAAACGAAATGTGGAAAAGCCGTTGATGGTGAATTGGTGATGGAAGAATGGGAAGGGTGACAGAGATAACATGATATCCACTAGTTTCTTTCCATCTTGTTTCTAAAACCAGTTGAAGGAAAATAAGCCAGCATGCTTAACCATGTAATTGGTCCCTGGAAAGGAAGTGGCAGCAAAAGTCCTTTTCTTGTATTGATGTTAGCTAATGCAAATTATGTGCACCTTTAAATAAAAAACAAGCAAGGCAATCTAGTAGGTTCTGAAGATTTTTTTTTCTGTAAAGAAGTATGTGAATGTGAAAGTACCTGGCTCGTAAATACGATTCAAGATAGATTTCACATATAATATTTAATCAGATTAAACATTAGTTCTCTTGTTTTGGAAATGACAAACAAAATTTGGCTATTGTGTTATGTTTGTGCTGAGCAAAAAGCCTGCTTTTGCTAAAATAGGCGCACTAAAATAGCCTGCTTTCTGAAATATGCAGGCTTTATCTAGCTGAAGTCTCACCATAGTCATGGACAATTAATGAATCCAGGATAACTGTTATGTAGCACTCCCAACACTATATGCTTTTTTCTAAGAAGTTAAAAAAACTGAAGTTCTTCTATCCAGCATGTGCTCCAATGAATACAATTTTGAGGCACTGTGATTTAAATGTTTTACTAGTACTAATAGGAGTGATTTTATTTAGCAGTCACTACAACATGTTTAGCACTAGTAGCTTACTTTTAATCTGTATGCTTATCTGTGTTGGCTGGAAATTATGCTCTATTTAGTGTGAAACCCCTCATTTTCTCGAACTAAGTTATGTCTTTCTTGAATCTTTGATGTTTAGCCAAACCATGTTGACGCGGAGTAACAAAAATGCAGCTCTTTGCCACCCCATACGTGCTTTCTTTAATTCTTTGATTGGGAGGAGCATGTTGTCACTAAACTTGGTGTGCAATTGTCAGGAGCATGTTTCTATGCCTTAAGCACATCTGTTATGCTAATAGTTCAAATTTGCAGGCTAATGAGATGGTTGAAGGATCAGATGCTGCTTGGGATAGTTTTTCCGTCTGCTTAGGTGAATCAGGATCATTTGTGGCAGATAAATCTTGTGAATGTACACGGCAGTCTTTCTTCAGAAAGAGTCGGTCTTGTTCCATTGACGCTGCAAATATTCTGCCTTGTAGCAAGAAGCCTATATTTGCTAAAGAGTTGAAAAGACTGAAACTTGTTGAGGAGATAGTGTGTTTGAAGAACAGCATTACTTGCTGTGGTGGTGATGCAATCTTTTTCACTTCATTAGCTTCGTCTGCTACTGCTTCGGGTGACATACTTATGAAATTACGAGGGCTCCTCATGGTGGTGTCGACAGAGAGCATAAACCTTGAACTTATTGGGGATGGAGCTCCAAAAAAGAAGGATGTTGAGAAGACCAATGGTTCTCGGAAAGGAAAGAAGAAGTCTAGCACCTCGAAAAAGCTAACAGCATCTGCTAAGCCATCCAAGGTATAATTGATTGTTGCTCTGCTTGCTGTAGTATTGCCATAGGCATAGGACTATGTCCTTCACCGAGTATAATAGTATATTAATTGCTAGTTAACCTAAGGACTTTTTTTTTCCAGGATAATGGATGCAGTGGTTCAGAAAGTCGCAATTGTAGGCCTTCACCCAACCAGTGTCCTGCATCTGTTGGAGGCACTGCTAATGGATCCCCATCTGAAGAAACTCCATGCAAGGAAATTATACCAACAATGAAGGTTGTATGCTTTATCTTGCACAATCTTTTTGTTTGGTTGTTCATTAATTTATGACTTATGAGGGGCATCCTCCATATTTTAGGAGCAAACTGTCGGGTTGGACGAATGCAAGAATCAATGTAACAAAAAGAAGAACAAGCGTAAAGGGAAAACAAAACTATCAAATCTGATGAGACCTGAGAGCCAAAGATCTACCAAACTGAAAACAGTTGTTTCCCATATTGTTACAGATGCATCACATAAACCTGTTGAAGAAGTCGATGTCTCACCTCATCATCCATCTTATGTCCATCCTTCCAAGAGTGAGGTCTCTGAAGCAGTTAGCTGTTCTGACTCTTCCATTTTATCTAATGGAACAAACATAACAGCCAGCAGAAAGGGCACAAAACTTGAAGACACATCATGTTCTCCTAGAGTTAATTTATCAGTTACTACAGAACTTTCCTCATCATACATCAGTCAAAGTGAATCGATGGCTCAGTCATCATCATGTTTACCTTCAGGAAGCAGCAGCATCTCTTCCAATAATTTGTACGGAAGTTCTGTTGGCTCCTTGGTAAGATCTGCACAGGAAAAAACTGGCTATGATGAAAAGCATGTGGATCATAAATCTGTAGCGACAAAGGACAAAATTTTACCTTCTGTTATTCCTGCCAACATGCTTCAAAGTGCTATAAGTGACAATGGTGCAGTAATGAAAAATAGTGGTGGTGAATATTATGTATACAACAGGAACCTACTGGGAGGAACATCATATGAATGGCCTAGTTTAACACCACATCATTTTTTATCTCCTGAAATGCAACAGCGACCAGCTGCAGCAGACAGGTTGCATCTTGATGGTTACAAATGGCCAACTCAATTCAGTCAACCCTTTCTTCCTGCCAACCATCAGGTGAGGAATCCACCGATTGATGCTGGATGCAATCAGATGTTACCTTCTCTAGCAGTGCCACTAAGTTTTGATTGGCCTCCTGTTTTTAGAGGTTATGGTAAAAATGCTGCTGTAAGTTATGATCCATTGTATACCCCACAGATGCAATCTTCTGCTTGGTCAGGGTTCCCTGCTCAATTAATGCAAAGAGGGGGTATTTGCAGTGACAGTGATGCTGGGGATGATACTGAAAGCTACTGGTTTTCTGAGGAAGAATCAGATAGCCGTGCACATTCTGGAAGAGATATTAACCAATATTTTGGTGGAGGTGTGATGTATTGGAGTCCTGCAGAACATGCAGGAACTGGTTTTTCTAGGCCACCATCTCTTAGTTCAGATGATAGTGCCTGGGCTTGGCATGAAGCTGATGTTATACGAGTCGTTGATGATGTGGCTAATGGGATTCCATCTACATACACAAATGGTGTATCATCACCACCCTCCACTCCATCCTGTTCTCAAAATGAATCTTTTGATCCTGCTGCTGACTCGATAACAGGGAATGACATCAATAGTGAAGCTCTGACCTCTCCATCTTCTATGCAAGAGAGTCCTGAAGATAAAACGACTTCAGTTGCAAAGAGTGTGTCTTGTGGCAGTGAAGTAGTTAAGGGAGATACATTGCCATATGCCATGCTACGGCCGATAGTTGTTCCTATATCTCGAAGGTCATCAAGATCTGAAATTAAGGGCGGTCATGATCATAGGAGCCCATGTGTACCATCAACAAGGAGGGACATACCTCTTCTAAGAAGACCTCCATCACCAGTAGTACTCAGTGTTCCTCGCGTGCCTCGGCCACCACCTCCTTCCCCTGCTGGTGAGTCAAGAAAAAGAGGATTCCCAATTGTTAGATCCGGCAGCTCAAGTCCTCGTCATTGGGGGATGAGAGGCTTATTTTCTGAAGACAAAATTGTCCATAGGGCTCAGTTTTGCTTGGATGGTCCTGAAGTTGTATGGCCTTCATGGGGAAACAAGGGCAGCACTTCTGCTACATTGGTGCAATCAATTGAGGATACTGTTTTGCAGGACCACCTTGTTAAGATTTCACAGCTATCTCGTGATCAACATGTAAGGATGTAATCCCAATCTTCCTTCAGTAGAGAGAATTGTTATTTATTCAGCTTTTCTATCTTTCTAAAATGTACTTTCGCAGCCAGATGTGGCATTGCCTGTACAGCCACCAGATATGCTAAACGGCTCATCTCACAAGGCATCCCTCTCTTTGATGCACAATGCTCTACACGAAGAAATAGATCAATTCTGTAAGCAGGTATATCCCCTTTCATCTTTGGCATCAATAATTGATTCATCATTATGTGGTATGAGATCTTTAAATTACTATGATGCCTAATGAATTATATGTTAGTATTCACTTTTTCCTATGTGTGTCAGTAAAAGTTCCGTTTATCTAAGCTCATGTTATCCATTTGTAAAACCTGCAAGGTTGCTGCTGGTAATCTGGTGAGGAGGCCCTATATAAACTGGGCTGTCAAAAGAGTCACACGGTGCTTGCAGGTTCTGTGGCCTCGCTCCCGTACAAATCTATTTGGTTCGAATGCCACTGGCTTGGCTCTTCCATCTAGTGATTTTGATCTTGTAGTTTCTCTCCCCCCTGTCCGAAACTTGGTGAGTAGCATGACTAATAACAGTGTATAGCAAGTTAGTTAACGTGCATCTGTTGTCCATATTGGTGTGGATAATAAATATGTTGTTTCTTTCAGGAACCTATTAAAGAAGCTGGAATTTTAGAAGGCCGGAACGGCATCAAGGAAACATGCCTACAGGTAATTCATTTGGCTTACACATGGACACACAATGGACATGCTTGCATGCTAAGAGGGCAAAGATTTTTTTTCCTTTTCTTTTCACATGGACCATCCTTTTCCTTTCAGCATGCAGCAAGGTGTCTTACAAACCAGGACTGGGTTAGGAGTGATTCCCTCAAAACAGTTGAAAACACAGCTGTAAGTGGCTTTCTTTTGCTAGTTCAGTAACTACTTTACCTTCCTCATGCTTATATTGTTTGCAGATACCCGTGATTATGCTTGTAGCAGATGTACCTTGTGACACAAATATGTTCAATGAGTATTCTTCAGTACTGGATAGCTCACAAGAATACTCAGTTAATGTGCTTGGAGAACAAGGGAGTCCTCCTCGGTCTGATACCTCTAGTTCAGAAGGCAGCAACCTTCTGGTGCCCTCAAAATTGAATAAGGACGATTGTGATATTGTGCAGTCGATTCGTCTTGATATAAGTTTCAAATCGCCATCCCACACAGGACTGCAGACTACTGAGTTGGTAAATCACAAGTCTATTGTCTGAATATTCAAAGAAAATAAGATTCCTCTCCATTACTGTTAGTTCCAAGTTTAGCCTTCATTTAAATAATTTGTTTGGACCCGTCTGATTAGAGTTTGGTAGCTGTCTTGTATTCATAGAAAATTAATTAATAGTAAACACTTGAATATTTTGGACAATTAGTAATAAGAACTACATGAACATCTAACAGCACATGCATAATGTAATGTGGAATATCAGCTAGATATATCTAAATATCATCTTATTTTGGCATTCTGATATACATGCAATGTTGTCATTTTTGGTGCTCTAAACAAAATGCTTCTTTTAGCTTAGCTCCTATGCGATTTCACACTTTTAGTTAAGTATTTTTTGCTGAAAACATGATGATAGTTCAAAATCTATATACAATTCATTCACAAACTTTTGCAGTACAAAATACCATCACGCATATCATATATATAAAGTTGTCATGTGTTCTCGAAAATGGAGTAATTTTTTCATGTTGCCAATGTAAGCATGTTGCCTCTAAAGATCGCAAGGATGAGACAAAGAAACATTATAAGAATCATTTTACTTTTAGACTGATTTCTGCTTTACAATATAGCCGTGAGGAATTTCCAGTTGAGATTAAAACATAAATTTGTACATGAGCCAACAGTTTCATATTTTTAGGTTTTTAGCAGTATATGAATGAGCTGCCAAACTTTCTTACTAGATAAAGCATGTACCCCATACGTTGTTGCTCATGATATATATTATTTACAAATATGTACAAGAATTTTGCAAGATAGAATTACTAAGCAGCAAGCTGGATTTCATTGCCTATTTGCTCACCTTCTTATTCATTTATTTATTCTACAGGTACGTGAGTTGACACAGCAGTTTCCTGCTGTTGTTCCGCTTGCATTGATTCTCAAGAAGTTTCTGGCTGACCGGAGTTTGGACCACCCCTATTCTGGTGGTCTAAGCTCTTACTGTTTGGTATGTAGCTTTTCCAAATACCCCTGCATTTGCTTCATTGAAAATTTATGGCTATTACAGTATGTTGGCACTGGATGGTTTCTTTCTTATGCATGAATGAGGCCATAAGCTTATGGCGACCTATGTACTCTTTCAGGTTGCTATAAAATTCAGAATTACTCCCTCCGTTCGAAGTTATAAGCCTTTTTGGCCTTTTTATATATACATATGGGCGTACCCAGTGCCGTAGGCTTCCCGCACCGTGCGGGGTCTGGGGAAGGGTTGTAATAGCGCCCAAACCTTACCCGCATAAATATGCAGAGGCTGGGGCTTGAACCCGGGACCTTCCGGTTACAGACGGTAGGCTCTACCGCTGCACCAAGCCCGCCCTTCTTTTTATATATACATATATTTTACTATATATATCTAGACATAGTGTATATCTAGATGGAAAAGCCAAAACGACCTACAATTTGAGACGGAGAGAGTACTAGCTAATGATTAAATGTACCTTTAAGTTTAGAAGATTAATCATGGTTGCATAATTTTTTACCATGAGTTTAACGATGGTTGAGTTAATTTGACCGAACTCTGGATTCACCCTTTTCTAGAGATGATTATCCACTTGTACAGATATTTATATTCGTAACAGTGGAACACAAGCACAGCACAGTCCAGCAAACTTTTATTTGCTTGTATCAGTTGATGTTTGGACAGTTCAATTTAAACATTATGGCCCTGTATTAGTTTCCATGTCAGCATATTATGTAATTTATGTTCATCATTGGCATTTTACCTGATACTGTTTCTCTGTTTGATATTCAGTATTTGAGAGAACATATGAAAAAAGCTTCAATTTTAAATATTCTTTGCAGGTGCTGTTAATTGTTCGTTTTCTCCAGCATGAGCATCATCTTGGTCGGCCTATCAACCAAGTAAGTTGTGAATCTTGAACACCCTAGGTGTGTTTGGGTTACGACTCTATTTTTGGTCTAATTTTTATCCTTGTAATCATTTTTATTATGTTTGTAATTCGGCAGAATCTGGGCAGCCTTTTGATGGATTTCTTGTACTTTTTTGGGTAAGAAAATATCCCTGGAAATTTTATTTTTAGCAATTATGTGGAGCCAAACAATTGCATCAATGTACTTGAAGCCCTGAACATTAATAGGGCCTTGTGTATGTTATCCCTTTAGGAACAACTGCTATTGTGTATCTCACATATAATCCGTAATCTCAATGTCAGGAACATATTTGATCCACGCCATATGCGTATTTCCATCCAAGGAAGTGGGATTTATTTGAATCGAGAAAGGGGGCACAGGTAATAAAGTTCAATGCTGCTACTATTTTACATCGTTTACTTCTGTATGTAAATGTTAGTTCTGTATGTAAATGTGCTTGATTTTGCAGCATTGACCCAATACACATTGATGATCCACTTTGCCCTGCTAACAATGTGGGCAGGAATTGTTTCCGCATTCACCAATGTATTAAGGTTAGTTATAATTCTCTCTTATTTTGTATTCAGATATAAATATATGGGTAGCAAACTGAAGGGTGAGAACTTACAACATTTTATCATGTATATGGCAGGCTTTTGCTGATGCTTTTGCTGTACTAGAGAATGAGCTACTGCAGTTTAGTTCAGAATGTAGCATGCCTGCATCATCATTCAATATACTAAAAAAAATAATCCCAAGTATTGATTCGGATGAGTTGTAGCTATAAGAAAAAGTAGGATTCCACACACTACATTTGGTGTCAGGTTGGAATGGCCTGTGTTGCCTTTTAGGCACTCTGATGGCTATGCAGCTGCTTAGAAGGTAAGTGTAGATGGACGCTCTGTTTGGGTCTTAATCGTCACCACAAATGCACTGATAGATTTTTGACATTCAACATGTTACAGCCTCAGTCTACTGAGTTTGCCACCCCCTGAAATGGACAAAGAAGTAGATCTGCAATATGGACGAAGAAGTGTATGAGCACATGTGTTCTCATGTATGACACAAGATGCCGTGCTGCCTGTGCCTTTTGATGTTGATACCTCAGATGGAGGTGGATTGGTGTACTGAGCACGGTGGTGCTGCAGACATGGTACATACATGGATGGCTGCTCTCGCACCTCTGGAGAAGCTCATCTTGGTAAGTGCGTATCTCATGCTTATTCATTGATATTATAATTGATAGATCTTTTCGCCAATGGTATGCCTTGCCAATTCCCACAACAAACTTCAGTTGTGAAACCTCATTTGCTCCCTAGGCCCTTGGTGCTGACAAACTGTTTTGTAGCAGGAATGAACTCGCTAAAGTATGTGGACAGACCTGTTTATGCTACGGAAGGAGCGGAGTATACCTTTTCACAACACGTAAACCTGAGCAGCACTGGAGATTGCTGGAACACCCTGCTTCTACAACCATACAAAGACCGCAGGAACGCAATGAAGAAAATGGAGTAGAGAAAATGGAGTAGCGTTAGGGAGGTGCTGGCACCATTAACCACGAGTGGTGTAATGGGCACTTTCCTGGTTGCCGCGCCGAGTCCCTGGTGACTGGTGATGAGACGCTGCCTGGTAGGCGAAGGGAACTATGGCGATGATGAGCTCAGCTTTTGCAACGGCTCGAAATGTGAGCAAACTCTTGTATTGCTGCACTGGCTTGTAACTGAAGCAAAATCCAGTTTTGCTGGATTTGTCTAGCGTTAGTATCAACATAAAGATTCTGTGATACAGTGGCAGCAATACATCTATTATGCACATAGGAGTGCATCTTTTGTTGTCACACCCGGTTTTCCAAACGAAACCAAGTGCATCTCATATGTGCGCCAGGATCTGTTTACACACATATGATAGACCGAAGAGTGTATTATCAACAAAACAGTATTCAGCTACAAGAGATTTATTACAATATTCTTATTACACTCTCTCGAGAGACACGAAGGTCTTCATCGAAGAACAAACGATAGCTAAACGAAGCATTCTTCGACTTCCATCTTCCACAGGCACTTGACTGGGGGAAACGCAAGCCTCAGAACTCATCGTAGTCGCTGTAGTATTCTTCTCCATTTCCTTCTTCTGAATCAGCAATAGCAAGCGTGAGTACACCTAACTAGGTACTCAGCAAGCGGGGTGAATATGCAAGGCCACAAGGATAGGCTATGTTTCACAGCAATGAGCTTTTTAAAGTTGGTCAAGTTTTATTAGCAACTTCCTATTCACTAGGTATAAGTTTATACCATCCCACTTAGCATTTAGAAAACATCTTATTCAAAATATCCCACGAGTAAAAATAAAACCACGATTTATAGTCCATCTTCAAGTTCAATTATCATGTGAGGGTCCAAGCCGCTCTTGACCGTGAGCACGGCTGATATATCAGTTTTACACTCTGCAGAGGTTGCACACTTTCACCATGGCTCGTGTTTCCCATGTCGCCCGGGTTAGCTAGACCCTTAAACACTTCCGAGGTGAGTGGCTAGGGATCCACTACGAAGCCTTTACAAAGGTATGCAAAAGACCAACGACCCGCATAGTTACAGACTAGGGCGGTCCACAAACCTCCCTAATGGTCAGCACCTTAGCAAAGGCTGCTACCCCAAGAGGACCGGGCTGTGACCCCTGCAACCCCAATCCCCCTATGCTCCTCGCAGGCGGATAAGGCCATCAGTGCGATCACACACCTAATTAATTGGCTAAGGCCAGAGCCCATTGACCCCATGGTTGCGCTGTTTTCTTGGGTGGTCGCTCCATGTTCCGATTAAAGTATTGTTCTCTTGTATTAACCAACATTTCACCAATAATCATTATGTTCAGCATTTTGTAAAGTTGCAGTTTTAAAAGCATTTCCCATAGTGTAGCAAGGCTAAGCATAACTATCCCAAAACATTATTTAAACTGGGTTGATTCAAGGGTTTATGGTGAAAAACTAGGTAAATCCTTAACATAGGTATTCCCGTCATATTAATGCAATAAAAGTAAATTTTAGTTTGACATGCAGTTATATAGGACAAAAAGAATATGCGGGGAGGGCCACTTGCCTTGGTCTACAAAAAGATCTTCTTCTTCTTCGTAGAGTGGTTCCGGATCCGCGTCGACGGGCGACTCGGTTGCAACTGGCACGAGGTCTACGATCAACACAATAAAACAATAAGAAAACAGTACATCAAACATTCTTAACAGACTAAAACAAGCATCTAAAACTAACAAGCTCGAAAAGACGAACGCTTGGACACCAAGAACGCTAAAAACGGAGCTAGGACGGAAAAGATATGGCCAAAACAAGTTTTAGGGACTTGCTGGCAAAGAAACTAAGTTTCCAGGGGCTTAACTGAAAGAAACCAGGGCTAAAACATAATTACGCGTTAAAACCCGAGGGCTAACGCGCAAAAACACCGGGGCTGGACTGCGGGTACAAAAACAGAGAAGCTCAGGGGGTTTTCTGTAAAATTCAGGACCTAAATCTAATTATTTTTGAACTAATCAGGACGGCGGGTTAATTTCCGAAAAAGGCAGGGTCTCTTTTGCAAAAGTGCCTCGGGTTGACCGTTATTTGGCCGATTGACTTCGGTCAGAAAGAATCTGGGCCGTTGGATCAAGATCGGATGGCTGTCAAGGGATGAGGCAGGTCGGGCGGCGGCGGGACGCCGGCGTGCGACGGCGCCGGGCCGGGGAAAGCTCCGGCGAGCTCGAACTCGAGCTACGAGGCTCGGCTTTGGGTGCGGATTGGCCCTACAGCTTCAGGACGGCGAGGCGAACACGATGGGGGTGTTCAAGATGAGAGTCGCGCGGCGAGGCCGGCGGTCGGTTCCGATTAAACAGGGAATAAAAAGGGCGGGGAGAGCTTCGTTACCTCGGTGCGAAAGCTCTGGAGTGGAAGAAGAGGACGGAGAAGTCCCGGAGCGGCGGTCCGACAAGGCGGCAGCGCTCGGACGGCAGCGACAGAGGCGAAGGCGACGGTGCTGCTGCGTGTGTGCGAGGCGAGTGCGAGCGAGGTGAGGCGATGAGGGGAGAGGCTCGGCCTTGAATTTATAGGGCGGAGAAGGGAGGGGAGAGGCCGGCACGGCGAGGCGTCGGGGTCGCCGGCCATTGATGGCTCGGTGGTGTAGTGGGGGACTCGGTGGAGTGGCGTTTCGGTGGGGAGGCGAGAGGTTGGAGAGCGGGGCGATGGAGTGGAGCGGCAGTTGCTGCGCTCGGTGGGAGGGGAGAGGGAAGGGCGAGCGGGAGAGCGAGTGGCTCGGGAGTGGGAGCGGTGCGGCGTCGGCGAGCAGAGGAGGGCGTCGGAGGAAGACGATGGGGCTGACGAGCGGGGCCCGCCTGGCAGAGAGAGAGAGAGGGGGGG
>OAMR01000039.1:3051555-3063238 GCA_900205405.1 Echinochloa crus-galli
TCAAAGCACATATTGAGGGGGAGCTCACCATATATCTCAATCATCTAGAGCTTATATTTCATATCTATTTGTAAGCTTTAATCATGTTGTCATCAATCATCAAAAAGGGGGAGATTGAAAGTGCATCTAGGCACTTAATTGTTTTGGTGATTTTGGATGACAACATGATGTGTAATTTAACTTGTTTGTTTAAGTATATGAGCAAGGTTTTATTCTTATGGATGATGCTCATATTGAAATCTCAAAGGAAGAAACAATACCTGCTCGTCAGTCTTCGTCGCTGCGCGCTTGCGTCCACTCCGGCCGGTCGGAACAGCACCATGGCCGACGGTGGCTGCAGCCTGGGCGCCATCCGCTGCAGCGGTCGTCCCTGGGCGGCCAGTGGCCTGGCCTGGGACGCCAGCCGCGTGAGGAGGCCGCGGGAGCCCCACCCTCGGCGCCGGCGAACTGCCCCGAGTCGCAGCCACGACGCCGGCGATTTGGGAGCCACAAAGTAGGTCGTCCTGGTGCAGATCATTGGATCTATCACCTTCGTCCATCACCACACCCGAGAGCTCGCTATAGTGGACGGAAAGAGGAGCTAGGGTTTGGGGAAAGAGGCGGCAGCGGCAGGGAGAGAAGCGCTCGGTCTTCTTCTGCGGACGGAAGAAATTCGTCGGGGGTGGGGGGAGAGAAAGAAAACGGTTCGCTTTTTGTGTAACCAGTGGCATTGGTGGGTAATTACCCCCCAACTCCATGAGGACATATGAAAAGTTGATTTCGGGAGTACCTCTTGAGCAGCTCCCTAAAAAACGTGGAGTTGGCCCTCAACTCCACCTTTTTTTTGGAGCAGAGTTTGTGGAGTTGGACCTGTTTGGATGGATAGCTTGGGAGCAGAGTTGCAAAAGATGGAGTGGAGCAGTCCAAACAGGCCCTTAGTTAGGTGGTACAGTACGGAGTAGTGGGGAGGAGGAACGAGGATGCTCCGATCTGGATCTGAGGGTTTAGGCGCCAGAGGATGTAGGCAAAACTAAGCCGTATTCCGTATGAACCGTGAGAAAGCCGGGCGGAACTTCTGACCACGGACGCGTAAGAGAAGAAGCAGGAGATTCGAGTTGAGATCATCACCTTGTTCTTGTTGGAGACTGAACTCGAACCGGAGTGCCCCTCAGCTCCTCCGGTGATGCCGGGGCGGACCCCACTGCCGCCACAGCAGGCGGCCCCACGGAGTCGCAGCAGCGGCCACCGCTGCTCAACGCCGCGGCTTGACGTCCGCTGCCGGCGCGGTCGGTCGGCCCTTGGTACCCGCCGTCGCCGCAGCTTTGGCGACCGCTGCCCAGCGCGGCGCGTGCACCCCCGTCGCCGCCGCGATCGTGCGGCCCTCTGCCCCGCAGTTCCGGCGGCGGCGGCGGCTCCCGCACCCCCAGCAGCGCATGGTGTAGACCGCAAGTCCGAGGCGAGAGACGGGAGTTGGTGGTGGTGTGCGGGCGGCAGGGAAGAGGAGGGGGAGGTGCAGCGAGAGTCACAGGAGCATGTGAGGGCAGGCAGAGGCGAGAGGGTGGTCGTGGGTTTTGCTATGGGCCTAGGGCTGGCAGGCAGTAAGGAAGGGCGAGCGGGAGAGCGAGTGGCTCGGGAGTGGGAGCGGTGCGGCGTCGGCGAGCAGAGGAGGGCGTCGGAGGAAGACGATGGGGCTGACGAGCGGGGCCCGCCTGGCAGAGAGAGAGAGAGAGAGGGGGGGAAAGAGGAAGGTCGGGCCGTACCTGGGCCGAAAGCAGGAGTGGGCCGCGCGCGAGGGAAGGAAAAAGAGGGAAGGGGGGTGCTGCTGGGCCGGGAAAAAAGAAAGGGAAGGTGGGCCGCGGGGAAAAGAGAAAGAGGGGATGGGCCGAACCGGGGGAAGAGTTGAGGGTGGGTTTCTGGACTTTTTCCATGGTTTTGAAAATCACACACAAATCAAGCAAAAGACATGCAATTTAAACATGATGCACATACACTTATTGCCTCAAAATTATTTATGTGATGTTTAAATATTTATTGGCTCAAATTAACTCAAAAATTTTAAATTATGTCCCTAGAAAAATTAAATATAACCATGTTTCTATAATTTATTTGTGATGGAATTTTAGGGTGTTACATTTGTTAAAAAATGAGGCCACATTTTTACTTGTCGTAAATGATATATTCCTGCAAATAAGCAAACAGACTTTAAAACAAGGTGGAGTTGTACGTCTTTCAAATTTCATACCCCGAATATTTTGAAACGAGTGAATAGGTATTCCGGTATTCCTGCCTCTTCAACTGGGCTGATGATTAATCGTCGTGGTTAACAGGTGTGAGTGCTAACTGATGGTATTCTCCCTCTGCTGCATTGCTTGATGCAGCTCAAACTCACTCTCAAAGTATCCTCCACCGTACTCGTCGTCTCCACCATTGCCCAGGCGAAACGCCACGAAACCACCCCTTCGCCATGGAACATGGCCGCACCTACCTCACCGTGGCTGTGCGCTCGGTGCAGCTGCTCAAGATCGACGGCTATTGCGCGACCTCGACCATGGACAGCTCGGAGTACATCAAATCCAGATGGAACGTCGATGGCCACGACTGGGAGGTCCGTCTCTATCCCAGACATGGCACGGGTTACGGCGTGCATTGGGTAGCTCTAGAGCTTCACCTTGTCAGTGAGCCCCGGAGGAAAAAGGTGAGGTCGAATCTGAGCTGCCGGCTTGTAGACCCAACCCAGAATCTTGATCCGTCGGAAGAGAAGAGGGAGACCTACGTATTTTAGAGCCCCAGTGGATGCTGGAGTCCAGTTCTTGTCGCGAATAGAAGGGAGGTGCCTTCATCGGGTTATCTCGTGAACGATTCTTTGACCGTGCAGTGCACCATAACTGTGCTCAAAGAAGTTCCTGATGTAGTCATCCCAGCTGTTACGGAGGTGCCTTTCCCAGCCTCTGATCTGCACCGGCACCTCGGTGAGCTCTTGCAGAGCCAGAGGGGAGTAGACGTCACGTTTGTTCTTGACTCCGGTGAACGTTTTCCTGCGCACAAGAACATCCTTGCTGCAAGGTCTCCGGTGTTCATGGCCGAGTTCTTCGGTCACATGAACGAGAGGAGCTCCCAATGTGTCAAGATCGAGGACATGCAGGCTAACGTCTTCAAGGCCATGCTTCACTTCGTCTACACCGACATGGCTCCGGAGCTTGATGGCGAACCTGAGGCGGCGGCAACTATGGCGCAGCACCTACTTGCAGCTGCTGACAGGTAAAGTTTTTTTTAGCAAGAACGAATTGTCCTGAATTTATTTTTGGAAGAAACAGAGTTTACACAAGTTTCACACTTTCACTCCCGCAAATGCAACAGGTATGGGCTCGACAGGCTGAAGCTGATCTGCGAAGGCAAGCTCTCTGGTGGCATCAACATCGAAACGGCGGCGACGACGCTGGCTCTAGCGGAGCAGCACAACTGCACGCTGCTCAAGGCCAAGTCTGTCGACTTCATCGCCAGGTCGGCTGAAACTTTTGATGCGGTCGTGGCGACGGATGGGTACAGGCATCTCGTGCTGAGCTGCCCCTTGGTGTTGACTGAACTTATCAGGGCTGCGCAAGGAAGGAGGAACTGAGGTGGGACGTGGGTCGCTGTTTCCTTGCAATGGCTGTCCAAGATTTGGTGCATCTTATCTGCCTAGTATCAAATTTATTTGCGTTTTTCAATTATTGTTTTCCCTAAGATGTATGCTCATCTTTATCTATATGTTTTGATGAACTTGCGCTAGCATTGATTACCCATTTTAATTTGAGTTTGCTTGAATTCTAGTAGCCCAAGCTGTGGTACAGCGCGCGTCCCCTTTTGTGCTTATCATGACAGAGTTGAAGTCCTTGTGCTCTTGCTTGCTTTTTTATCGATGCATACTTGTGATATGTAGGCTGTATTTAGTTCCCCGCCACGTCCTCAAACTTTCCAAAATTCTCTTTCCAAACTTCACTATTCACATATCACATCAAATCTCTCTCCTCATGCATGGAACACTAAACGTGGGTAAAAAAAAACTAACTACATAGTTTTGATGTACACGACGAGACGAATCTTTTAAGCCTATTTAGGTCATGATAGGACAATATTTACCATAAACAAACGAAAAATTCTACAGTACGCTACAATGTCGAATGTGACATTTTTACAGAACTTTTTCATCCACGGAACTAAACACAGCCGTAGCTGTGGGTGACATTATTTTTGCTGTCGCTGTTGCCGGCGGAGAATCGCCGCTGCGATGCAGAGGACGGCGGTGGATAGCAAGACCGCGAGGATGGACGCCGCCCATGCTGGTGGTACTACCTCCATTGTTGTGTTGCCGATACAGTCCACGAAATGCTTGATTGATTGATGCACTGTGAACAATAAAGCACTGTAATCTTTGTAAAAAACTGCACAAGTACAGGGACCAAGTCTGGTTTGGTGGGCTCACGGTGACCTACATAGCACTGTAATCTTTGTAAAAAACTACATAGGAATATTGATGTTTTTTTTATGGCATCCTCGCTCTCCACCGTGTGCAAGGTCTAAACAAGAGAAAAATGTGGAGACTTGTGAATGATTATTTTTACAGAAATGCTATATACAGGACGTCCGGACGCAACGATAAAAATCGGACGCTCCCGTATGCTACTGCCACACGCTTTCCATTCTATCTCCGCGTGAGCGGGTCCCACCCAAAGCTTATCCTTTCACCTTCTTTCTTTCCAAGCCACACAAACCGGTCAACATCTCTTGGCGCAGCATCGGTGGGATGGCGCTTCCCTGCACGAGCTTGCAGTGTGGCCGTCGGCGTGGAGCTTCCCCGCCGGGCGGCCGCCCGCGCGGCGCTGGGGCGAGGCGCTCCGGTCTCCCGCGTGGCCTGCGGCGAGGTGTGCCCTCCGCTCTTGTGCAGCTTGCGGCATGGCGCGCCAGCCAGCACTCCCCTTTGTCTGGTCGCCAGACGGGCACCGACGAGGAGCTCCCCACGACGGCGTCACCCCTCCTCTCCTCATGGGCGCTCTCCAAGGGGCGATCCCCTTCGTCTGGTCGCCAGACGGGCACCGACGAGGAGCTCCCCACGGCGGCGTCATCCCTCCTCTCCTCATGGGCGCTCTCCAAGGGGCGAGCTCCCCCTTCGACCGTGACTCCCCGGACGGGCAAGCTCTCTAGCGGTGCTCTCCTCGTGGGGGCAGAGCCTCTCCCCTGTGGCCAGGGAGGAGCTGCGCCGGTCGTCACCGGTGGAGCTGGTCCGCCTGGACGCAGGCTCTGCTGAGCGGGCGTCAGTGGTCGCTCTCCAGCCAGCGGCACGGGCCGTCGGGCGACAAGCCCCTCGCGGGGGCCGGTGACGGCAACCGCAGGAGCTCCAGGGCGGTGGCGCACGAGGCCGTCGGCGAGCTCCAGGGTGATGTGCGTTAAGCACCCCACGGTGCTGCAACATATTTTATTTCATGTTGCAGAACTCTATGTATGTTGCAACAATTATTTTTGGATGTTTCATTTGTCAATTTTTCATGTTACAACCTCGGTGTTTCAATGTTTCACCGTGCTATAGATGTTTGCATTAGGTGTAATGATTTTTTTTCAATGTTGCAGTTGCATAATTTTGATGTTGCAATAGCCTTGTCTTGACGTTGCATGAAGTTTGATTGGATGTTTCGTATGAAATTTGATTGGATGTTTCATGTGATTTGGATGTTTCATGAAACATGCTCTGATGTTGCGGTGAGATTTTTTACTTAACTCCCCGTAACAACTGGATGATATGCGATGGTGTGTGTTCTATAGGTGTTCCCGATGTTGCAACCGATATTTTCTCATGTTGCAGATATTGTTCAATAGTGTTGCATACGTTATTCTTGAATGTTGTAAAAAAATTATATGTTTCATACAACATAGTACCCGTGTTGCGGTGGGAGTTTTAATTGCTACCGTTCGAGGAGAAACGCTTGGCCCAGGTTGCGCCACGTCACCGTCCGATTTTTTGATTGACGTCGGACGTCCGGGCGCTAGGGAGACTGTTATTTTTATCTTTAAAACTAAGTAAGGGGAATTACGGTCGCCGCAACTAAACCTGAGTCCAAATAGGTCGTAGCTAAAATCGATTCCAAATTGATTACGAATTGAACCTGAGTCAGAAACGTTATTAATTTCCGTCGCCGCCAAATACCATATCATTTTTACTTCCTATATTACACCTGTAGCAACGTATGGACATAGGCATCGTATGGGTATACATCTGTTAAAAGTTGTATTTCTATAGTTTACTTGTTTGATGTGGTAGATGTTGATTAATATTCTTCTCTATAAATCTTTTACTCCTAAAAGTTAAGTAAGAGGGAATCGAATTCGAACGTGTCCGTTTCTTGCTTAACACAAAATCAATTACCGTCAATCAATTTTCGTTGCCGCAACTGATCCAGGATAGGTCGCAGCTAAAATCAAGTCCAAATTGGTTACGAATGGAACCTAAGTCAGACACAAAGTTAATTTCGGTCGCTGTCAAATAATATATTATTAACTTTCTGTATTACACTCATAGTAATGCATATGCATACATCTATATAGTGAAAAATAGAATAATTTGACTTTGGAAAAACTCATGATTTTAATTTCTAAGATAAAGTTGGGAAAGCTATATTTAAAAGAAAAAACGCACCACACATCATTTGTCGTCTTCTGCTGGCGTTGATGCCTCGTATTTTAGTGGGTACTCCGTATTTGTGCAAATAAACCTGTCCTACGTATTACCAGCAGGTATCACCTGCAGTGGACCCAGGAGCTAATGCGAAACTGATGGCTGCAAAGCACGATGTGACGATTCGTCGGGCACGACCCGGCCGCTGCTGCCGCCACTGATTGAGGCTATAACTACTCCGTAGTTAATTAGTTCCTGTTAATAAATATCAGTTTTTTTATGCTTTAGCATTTCTTTCATCCAATTGAACTTGAAGGAGGCTAGGAGCAGTACCAATTAACCTATAATTTCATACGTTATATTGACAAGTCAATTTTTTGGGATGCAGGTCTGCAATATTATTGCTGATGGAATGGCTTGTCTATAGAGACATGAAACAAGCTTAAGTCAAATGAAATCAACATGTAATTTACTTTAGGACATCAGTATGCTCTTTGCACTACGGTTAGGTTCCACTGATTTTTTTTTGTGATGATTACTAGCTTGGATCAATCAGTCATCTACATCCCAATATATTTGCTCAAACAAGCAACAAATAGGATACAAAGATCAAATTTGTACTTGATCAACAAGATTTATGAGTCTATCTATGAATTAAATAGTTTATAGACAATCTTTAGACAGTCGTTGCTCTTGGCAATAAGAATTTCCATCTCACATGAAGTCAACAACACAAACAAATTATACACTGGCTTGCTGCAAAGGAACACTAATGTACTTGCACATGGCAGGAGCAAGGTCGATAACCTAGTGCCACGGCCCCCGAACTAACAGTAGAGGTGTTCCGGAAGCCTGGGCTCAGGGATAGCCTTGAGATGGTCTAGCCGCGACACAGATATCGCAAACTTCTCCTCCATGCCCAGCTTCTCCGGCACCACGCCGTCGGGGAGCCTCCACGAGAAGCCATGAAGGAGGTTTGCAAGAAGCAGCTGTACCATCCTGAGCCCAAGGCCGTGGGCGGGGCACATCCGGCGACCGGACCCAAACGGCAGCAGCTGCAGCTGCAGCTGCTGCCCCTTCACGTCCACCTCGCTCCCGATGAACCGCTCCGGCCGGAACTCCTCCGCGGTGTCCCCCCACACCGCCGGATCGCGGCTGATGGCCCAGGCGTTGACGATCACCCGCGTGCCCTTGGGGATGTCATAGCCGTCAATGGAAGTGTCCTCACGGGACACCCGAGGTACAAGGAGTGGCGCTACCGGGCGCAGCCGCATGGTCTCCTTCACGACGGCGTCCAGGAAGGGCAGGCTCGGGATGTCCCCCTCGGCAACCAGGCGGCCACGGCCGACCACGCGGTCTAGCTCCTCGGTGGCCTTGGCGAGGACTTGCTCCTCAGGAGCTCCGACATGGCCCACTCCACCGCCACCGCCGTTGTCTCTGTGCCGCCGATGACGAGGTCCTGCATGGACTTGAAGGATTAACACTTTGTTGATTTTAGCAATGATGAGGTTGCGAGTTTGCGTCCGTGAGAGTCTTACATGAACGGATGCCTTGACGTTGTCTCGGTCGAAGGGGACGTCAAGGCTTGGGTCATCGGCGAACTGCAACATCACGTCGACCATGTCCTTGGGGATGAATGTCTGGCCCTCACGTCGCCGCCGATCATCGTGCTCACACAGCACGTTCTCGACGAACCGGTCGAACACCTTGCTTATCCTCTTCATCCTGCCGATGTACCCATGTGGATCAAACCAACCAAGCCACGGGACCATGTCCCCGATCAGGAGCGCGCCGTTGAGGAAGACGATCTCCTCGATCATCCACCTGAACTCCTCCGGCGTTCCCTCGCCGGCTCCGTCCCTGACGTACTTCCTCCCCAACACCATGCGCGAGATGGCGTTGACCATCACCATGAGCAGGTGGTCCTTGATCACCACCACCTCGCCGGCGCCGGCGCGCACGTCGCGTAGCATGGCGCGCACCTCCTCGGCGCGGACGTGCTCCGTCAGCCGGAGCTGCCTGACGCTGACGAGCTCCGTGAGCCACATCTTGCGGAGCTGCCGCCAGTACGAGCCGTAGTGCGACCACAACATGCTGGAGTAGTTGTACGCGGTGTGCTTGCCGCAGGCCGTCCGTGGCCTGTCGAGGAAGGCCAGGTCGTGGGTCTTCAAGAAGAACTCCGCTGCAGCGAGGGACGAGCCGACGACGACGGGGAAGGAGCCGAACCGGAGCGACATGAGCGGGCCGTACCGTGTCGAGAGGTCACGGATGGAGCGGTGTGGCAGTGCGCCTAGCAGGTTCAGGTTGCCGATCACCGGCAACTGCCGAGGACCAGGAGGGAGGTTGTACTTGCGCGGTCCTTGTTGTCGGTGAAGAATGGCCGCCGCGAGGAAGAGGACGGCGGTGGACAGCAAGACTGCGAGGGTGGACGCCGCCCATGCTGCTGGTGTTACTACCTCCATTGTTGCGTTGCTGATAGAGGCCACGAAATGATTGATTGACTCATGTGCTGTGACATATATATCACCGTAATCTTTGTAAAATACGCGGGGGCGTTTGGTTCGGTGGAACTTATAATAAGTCCCGTCGTATCAAAGGAAATCTTACATACATGACGAAATTAAACGTAAGCTATTAGCAAAATGGATTCCATAAGTCTCGGCTTATTCGCGAGACGAATCTAATGAGTATAATTAATCCGTCATTAGCACATGTTTACTGTAGCACTTTAGTGTCTAATCACGGTCTAATTAGGCCCATTAGATTCGTCTCGCGAATAAGTTGCGACTTATGAAATCGATTTCGTTAATAGCCTACATTTAATATTTTATGAATGTAAGATTTCCTGTAGTACCCAAACCGGCCTACATAAATATAATAGTGACAAGTTTTGGTGGGCTTATCACGATAGCTCACGATGACCTACCTATAAAAACTACACAGGGGACAAACTCATGATTTTATTTTCTAATATATGGAGTAGGGAGGACTATTTAAAAGAAAACAAGAGGAATTCATAAGAACACCAAACATCATTTGTCTTCTACTGGCGTTAATGCCTCGTAGTTTAGTGGGTATTTGTGCAAATAAACCTGCCCTACGTTGTACCAGGCTACCAGCAGGTAACACCTGCAGTGGACCCCAGGAGCCGATGCGGAGCCGATGTCAGCAAAGGAAGATGAGACGACTCGTCCAGAACTTCAGCCAATCAGCTGCGACCGTCGGCTATGCTATTCTCAGCAAAAGTTTTACGAGCAATAGACATTACAACTGTTTAGATAACAACTGTTAATTTGATTTGCCATACCTGGGTTTCATGAACAATAAGGACATTACAATTGTTTAGACAACAGCTGTCAATTTGATTTACCATATGTGAGTTTTAAGTGCAATGAGGACATTACAACTGCTTAGACAACAACTATAAATCTTATTTGTCATATCATGTAGAGACGGTTAAATAGACAGTTTATACAATGGATTGTCTATTTAGCCATCTGCAAGATATTTAAGGCAAATAAATCATGGTAATCTAGTATAATTTGGATCTTTGTAACCCTTTTGTGCTTAAATGAGATAATGAATGGTATATTCAAATAAGTCGCATGAGTCTCTTAGTTAAAGAAGCATAAATATAATATATATTCATACCAATAGGTTCTCCATTGAACCTAATTTTAGTGAATATGTTAAAGGAATGGTCCAAAATAAAAAATGACAATGACAATGGTCAACTTCCAATTAAAGAAAATTGTAGATAAAATTCTATTTTAGCGTACATTTTCTTCTAATATAAAGCGGACTTACCAAATAATCAAATCATATATCCATGGAATAGAGCCTTAAAATACCAATTATAAGAAGGATGAAGTCCATTTTTAGCCATCGAACTATAACCACCGTTTGGTTTGGACCATACAAGTATAATATCAGGAATCTTTGACCATTGAACCGTGTAAACCGTTTACAAGTGGCCACCATACCCTTTATGTTCCTATTTTTACTTGTTTTCAGCGGTTTTGACTGCTGTCGGGGACATCCCAAGGGGGTCCCCTAACCACCGGGGTAAACACCCTCGAAAACGCCAAACCAAAGAGGTTAGGATAAACAAACGGCCCAAGCGAAACCTGGGCAACACGGCCCATCGCCGCCCATCACGGCCCAAGGTGTCGCTCCGTCTCAATCACCAAGGGGTTCGAAGTAGCGAGACCCTATAACCGCCTCGCTCGAGGTCAGCAGCCCCCTCGAGCAGGCTCGACCCTGATCTCCGCCTCGCTCGAGACCTCCTCAGCGCAAGCACCAAGACACTCAACCACTCCGCCTGGCAGCCGCATTTAAACCCCGCCCCATCAGTCAGGGGCCAAAGTCAAAGGGGAGCCCCGCGCCACGCCGCTGACACCACACATCTGCGAGGGTGCTGGTGTCCTTCCGGTGAGGGCACGCCGCGGCCACGCTAACGCACGCAGCACTGTGCAAGGCTCTGTGCGAACTGGCGGGTGTCATTCAGCACCACTGTTACGCCAACTCCCGTCCTCCCCCGGATGCGAGGCCCTCGAACAGCGTACGGGCGACGACCAGGGGCGGATCCCGGGCGGGCGCGCCATACCAAGTCACCTCGGCAGACCTCAATGGCAGGACCATCTGCCCCCGTCATCGTTGTACGGGCCGGCAGGCGTCATTCGGTGCCGCTGTTCCACCAACTCCCGGTCATTTCCCGACGAGGCGGGCATGCCGCGCACTGTGGCCAACAGAGGCCACAGTTCCATCCCCTGTTACACCTACTCCGGTCCTTTCCCACGGAGCCACCCTCAAGGAGACATGGGTGAGCCTCGAAGAAGCGTACGAACGACGATCAAATGTCAGTGGAAGCCCTCCCGGCCCCTCGAAGCCGCACCAAGACGCACGTGGGGATGGCCGCGACGCCCGGCGCCACGCCCCATGGGACATTCCACTGTAGCAACAAACAGTACCCGCATTTGTAAGCCCCCTCTCCTTGGTTTATAAAAGGAAGAGGCGGACACCCTTTCAAGGGCGACAGAACACACACACACACACACC
>OAMR01000039.1:3067919-3140781 GCA_900205405.1 Echinochloa crus-galli
CGTGGCAAGCGCCTCGCGCTCCTGCCGAAGCTGCTCAGAAGAAGGGCACGCCCTGCCGGTGCAGAGGCCGGTGTACTATATCAGCGAAGTGCTGAACGAAACCAAGACGCGGTATCCGCAGATCCAGAAGCTGATCTATGCCGTGGTGCTCGCGCGACGAAAGCTGCGACACTACTTCGAGGCTCACCCGGTTACTGTGGTCTCATCATTCCCCTTGCGAGAGATAATCCGCAATCTGGACGTCTCGGGCAGGATCGCGAAATGGTCGATGGAGCTCGTGGGAGAGGCTCTCTCCTACGCACCGCGAGAGGCGATCAAGTCACAAACGCTGGCGGATTTCGTCGCGGAATGGACTGACGTCCAGCTCCCGCCGCCACAGATCCAGTTCGAATGCTGGACCATGTACTTCGACGGGTCGGTAATGAAGGCGGGAGCCGGCGCCGGCCTCCTCTTCGTTTCTCTCCTTGGAGAACACATTCGTTACGTGGTTCGCCTACACTTCCCGGCATCGAACAATATGACGGAATACGAAGCCCTCCTCGCTGGGCTCCGCATCGCTATCGAACTCGGCGTCAAGCGCCTCGACGTTCGCGGAGATCCTCAGCTGGTCGTCGACGAGAAGATGGAGGCGTACCGCAGCGAAGTTCGGCGCCTCGAGGACAAGTTCCACGGGCTCGAACTAAACCACATCGTGCGCAAGTACAACGGGGAGGCGGACCAGCTTGCCAAGATCGCGTCCGAGCATATCACCGTACCCCCGAACGTCTTCGCGCGCGAACTTGACAAGCCGTCCGTTCGTCTCGAAGGCGTCGAACCCCCCTCTCAAAAGGCCTCGAAAGCCTCGGGGGCTGGGAGGTCTTCTCCGTTCACCCTGCGACGCCCGCCTACCTCGCCTGGTCGGACGAGACCATTTCCTTCGGCCGCGAGGACCACCCGGATTATGTCCCGAATCCGGGACGCTACCCGCTCGTTGTCGACCCCGTGATCGGCAACACACGATTCTCCAAGGTGCTGATGGACGGAGGTAGCAGCCTCAACATCCTCTATGTCCACGCCTTGGAGCTCATGGGCATCGGGGTAAATCAGCTAAGGCCGAGCAAGGCACCGTTCCATGGCATTGCGCCAGGGAAACGGGTCCAGCCCCTCGGGCAGATCGACCTGCCCATCTGCTTCGGCACCCCAGATAATTTTCGGAGGCAGACCCTCACCTTCGAGGTGGTGGGGTTCCCAGGAGCATATCACGCCATCCTCGGACGACCGTGCTACGCCAAGTTCATGGCGGTCCCCAACTACACCTACCTCAAGATGAAGATGCCGGGACCGAAAGGCGTCATCACCGTGGGGTCTTCGTATGAGCACGCTTACTCGTGCGACGTCGAGTGCGTCGAGGGCGCGGAAGCGCTTGCTTATAGCGAGACCTTGGTGGCTGACCTCGAAAAGATGGTCAACGAGGCCGCAGACTCCACGAAGAGGCATGCAGGCGCCTTCGAGCCTGCGGAGCACGCCAAGGCGGTGCCCCTCGACCCCGAGGCCCCCGAGGGCAAGGCGTTGAGGGTCAGCACCACCCTCGACCCCAAATAGGAAGCAGTGCTGCTGGGTGCGAATTACTTTGCTTTCTTGATGCTTATTCCGGCTATCACCAAATCAAGATGAAAGAGTCCGACCAACTCGCGACTTATTTTATCACCCCGTTTGGCATGTACTGCTACGTCACTATGCCTTTTGGCCTCCGAAACGCTGGTGCGACATACCAACGATGTCGATGTATGCAACACGTTTTCGGAGACCACATCGGGCGGACCGTTGAGGCATATGTGGACGATATCGTTGTAAAAACCAGAAAGGCGGACGATCTGGTTAACGATTTGCGAACAGCTTTCGACTGCATCCTGGCGCGGCCAGGCGTGCCTGACTACCCGGACGCGGGACAGCGTTCGACTGCCTCCGGGCGAATGGGGTAAAATTGAACCCCGAGAAGTGCGTTTTCGGGGTGCCGCGAGGCATGCTGTTAGGCTTCATAGTCTCTCAGTGGGGTATCGAACCCAACCCCGAAAAGGTGCCGGCCCTGGAATGAATGGGGCCGATTCGGGACCTCAAGGGGGTACAAAGGGTGCTGGGCTGCCTCGCCGCCCTCAGCCGCTTCATTTCTCGCTTAGGCGAGAAAGGATTGCCTTTGTACCGGCTCCTGAAAAAGCACGAATGCTTTTCATGGACTCCCGAGGCCCAGAAGGCCCTCGACGGGCTCAAAGCGGCGCTCGCACGCGCACCGATCCTCACATCGCCGCAGGAGGGCGAGCCCCTGTATCTGTATGTGGCGGCGACAACGCAAGTCGTTAGCGCCGTCATCGTCGTGGAAAGAGCAGAAGAAGGGCACGCCTTGCCGGTGCAGAGGCCGGTGTACTATATCAGCGAAGTGCTGAACGAAACTAAGACGCGGTATCCGCAGATCCAGAAGCTGATCTACGCCGTGGTGCTTGCGCGACGAAAGCTGCGACACTACTTCGAGGCCCACCCGGTCACTGTGGTCTCATCATTCCCCTTGGGAGAGATAATCTGCAATCCGGACGTCTCGGGCAGGATCGCGAAATGGTCGATGGAGCTTGTGGGAGAGGCTCTCTCCTACGCACCGCGAAAGGCGATTAAGTCACAAACATTGGCGGATTTCATCACGGAATGGACTGACGTCCAGCTCCCGCCACCACAAATGCTGGACCATGTACTTCGACGGGTCGGTAATGAAGGCGGGAGCCGGCGCCGGCCTCCTCTTCGTTTCGCACCTTGGAGAACACATTCGTTATGTGGTTCACCTACACTTCCCGGCGTCGAATAATATGGCGGAATACGAAGCCCTTCTCGCTGGGCTCCGCATCGCTATCGAACTCGGCGTGAAGCGCCTCGACGTTTGCGGAGATTCTCAGCTGGTCGTCGACCAAATCACTCTGAGATCAGGGAAAAAGACGCGGTGTCACAAGGAAACCGTGCAAATCAACGAAAAGAGTAGTTACAAACAAACCCATTCCTCTTACGCCACATCGTGCGCAAGTACAACGGGGAGGCGGACCAGCTTGCCAAGATCGCGTCCGAGCGAATCACCGTACCCCCGAACGTCTTCGCACGCGACCTTGACAAGCCGTCCGTTCGCCTCGAAGGCGTCGGACCCCCCTCTCAAAAGGCCTCGAAAGCCTCGGGGGCTGAGGACCTCGACCCGATGGACGAGGACCCCTCGGGAGGGACTGGCGATGGCCACACCTCGAAAGCCTCGGGGGCTGGGGACCTCGACCCGATGGACGAGGACCCCTCGGGAGGGACCGGTGATGGCCACGATCTCGAGACCTCCTCGGTCGAGGCCATGGAGATTGACGTGGATACGCAGCCACGAGACTGGCGCAGCCCATACCTTGCGTGGATCGACGACGAAGAATTGCCTGCGGACCGAACCGAGGCACGTCGCATCGCCAGAAGAGCCAAGGCCTTTGTCTCGATCAACGGCGAGCTGTACAAGCGCGGCGCCTCGGGAGTTCTGCAGCGTTGCATCCCCATTCAGGAGGGGAAACAGCTAATCCGTGACATCCATGCCGGGGCATGTGGGCACCACGCCGCGTCGCGGACCCTCGTAGGCAACGCGTTTCGGCAGGGCTTCTACTGGCCCACCGCCGTTGCTGACGCGAACGAGGTCGTGCGCACCTGCGAAGGGTGCCAGTTCTACGCGCGAAAGACACATCTCCCGGCGCAAGCCCTACAAACCATCCCCGCAACGTGGCCCTTCGCGGTCTGGGGGTTGGACCTCGTAGGCCCCTTTCGCCAGGCGCCCGGGGGCTTCACCCACATACTGGTAGCCATCGACAAGTTCTCAAAGTGGATCGAGGTGCGCGCCATCACCAACATCAGGTCCGAGCAGGCCGTGCTGTTTTTCACGGATATCATCCATCGCTTCGGGGTACCCAACTCGATAATCACCGACAACGGCACCCAATTCACTGGCAAGAAGTTCTTGGAATTCTGCGACGACCACCACATCCGCGTGGATTGGTCAGCGGTGGCGCATCCACAAACCAATGGCCAAGTAGAACGTGCCGATGGCATGATACTGCAAGGCCTCAAACCAAGGATCTTCAACAAGCTGAACCAGTTCGGCTGAAGGTGGGTGGCGGAGCTAGCGGCGGTGATCTGGAGTCTTAGGACCACACCGAGCAGGGCTACAGGCTTCAGCCCGTTTTTCCTCGTTTACGGTGCTGAGGCAGTCCTCCCGACGGACCTGGAGTACGGGTCCCCGAGGCTCATGGCCTATCAAGAAGAACAGAACCAGCGAAACCGGGAGGACTCGCTGGACCAGGCGGATGAGGCTCGAGATATAGCGCTACTCCACTCGGCATGCTACCAGCAATCGCTCCGACGGTACCAAGCCCGGAAGGTGCGGCGTCGAGACCTCCGCGAGGGAGACCTGGTGTTGAGGCTGCGTCAGGACAACAGGGAATGCCACAAGCTCATGCCGCCGTGGGAAGGACCTTACATCGTCGCCAAAGTCCTCAAGCCAGGAACCTACAAGCTGGCAAACGAGAAAGGCGAGGTCTTCCCCAACGCTTGGAACATCCAACAGCTACGTCGCTTCTACCCATGAATATTTTTGTACTTTCCCGCAGTTTCGATTTGCTGTTTGGTGATAATAAAAAGATCCGCAATCGCATGGAAACATTGTTACTAACAACATAAAAGTGACTCCCTTTTACCCTCGAATCGAACCTAAGATAAGGTCGAGTCCCTTCGGGGGCTGCTCGAGGGCCGAGTCCCTCGACGGTCCCAAATCCCTTTTTTCATGCGTTTTTCTTAAAAGTGCGTCGCCATACCCCTCCTCGACCGCACGGAAAGGTTGAAGCGAGGAGCGAGCCTGCCGCGGCTGAGAGTCGGCCGAGTCGAGGGAGCGCCTACGCCTTCGAAAGGCTACGGCATCCCCCTCACCGCTCGATGCCAAAGGGGCTCGTGCTTCGTTGTCAAATCGATCTGACACCAAGAGGCAAGGGTATGGCGCGCTGCAAACTAAAAATGCTTCGGTTAGACTAGGTTTATGTTTAAATATCGCACGACTGCTTACGAAAAAAAAAAATGGGACGGGGTGCCCGGAACCTCTGCAGGAACCTTTGGCGACAGCCTCAACGCCTAACAGATTGTAGTAATCGAGCCCTTCGGGCGAACCTCGAAAGTTGCGGGGAACCTGGGCATCCCTCGTCGGAACGACAGGAGCCAGGGGCGCCCCTCCCCCCGTCGTCCAGAAAAGATTGAAGCGAGGCATGAGTTTGCCACGGCAGAAAGGAGGTTGAGCCGCGGGATCGCCCGCACCCTCGGAAGGGCTAGGGCGTCCCCCTCACTCCCGGATACCATGGTCGCTCGCGAGAAAACGAATTCCTCCGCTAAAATCACTCTGGGATTAGGGAAAAAGACACGGTATCGCAAGGAAACCGTGCAAATCAACGAAAGGAGCAGTTACAAACAAACCCATTCCTCACACGCCACGAACGGCGGATTTACAAAAACAAATTACACTCGGCCGTAGGCCGTTCAGAGATCCAAAGACATGAGCCGCCATGACGGGGCTCTTAAGCAACTTCAACCAGCCGGCCGGCACACTGCCATGGGAAGCAGTGTCCACAGCTTTCTCGCCGGTTTTCCTTTAACATCCGGCTGGTTGAAGCGCCTGGTGGTCGAGCGGTCGGGGGCGGCGGACGTTGAACCACTTTACGGTCCCACGAGACCAGGTCCGGCGCCCTGCCATCGATGAGCGCCCTCCGCGTGGACGGCGGTCGCCGCCTCTCCGACGAGGCAAGGCCAAACCACCGGCGAGGGCGTTGCTTCCCCACAAGGGAGCGCGCAGGGCGGCGAGGCTGATGGCCATCATTATCTAATCCCTTAGCAAATGAGGCACACGCCGCGTCATCCCCGCACCCTCTCACCGGTGGCGCGGCCGCCGCCTCACCGGTGGCCGGAGCCGGGGCTGCCACCTCTCTGATGAGGCCAGGCCGAACCATTAGCGAGAGCGCCGCATCCCAACGAGGGAGGACCTCCGCACCTGCACGGTCGCCGCTGGCGCCGCGGGGCGCGCGGTGTCCCAGCTCATCCCCACAACCTGCACTCCACCTTTCGCCGGCTTTCCTTTAGCATCAATGGTGTGCGCCAAGGCCCAGGCCTTGAACGACTCTGCTGGCGAACCCATCAGGAGGGCGAAATTGGTGGATCTGCATTCTTGCAAAGAGCTGCCAAGGGTCCTAACAATGGCCTTTCCCTTCGCCGGGAGGCTTGCTTTTATAGGCACCCATGGGGCGTGGCTGTTACCCCCGTGAAGAAATAGGGGCGGATCTGAGCGCGGACGTGAATCGCCGCCCGTACCGAGCGGGCAGCCTTAAACGCTCCCCCCGCGACTCGGTCCAAATGATCCCCGATTCCCGCGCCCATTTACTCCACCCAGCTCACGGGCGAAACTGACGCGGGCAACCAGGTGCGGCCACGGGGAAAGCCGACCTGGCGCGGCCAGGCGTGCCTGACTACTAGGACGCGACCGGACGGTTCGGCTCGTCTGGCACCCTGGCCGTCGCGTCGCATCGGCTCTTGCCTGCACGCTTCACCATGGCCAGGGGAGGCGCGCTCGCGTCGCGTCGGCTCCTGCCCACACGCTTCACTATGGCCGAAAAAGGCGCGCCCGCCGGACGTGACCCCGAGCAGAGTATCCGTGTGCCAAACAGAGCGGCAAAATGAGCCGCTGGCGCGTGGGTCCCAGCGAAAACGGACGGAACAAGGGGGACTTGGTTCTATCTTTGACTTTGACTTGGTCTCGACAGAAGCCAAGTCCCCCTCGGGGGCTAGAGGGGGTTTACCCCCCCTAATCGTCCCAAACTTTTTTCGCAAAATTGCGCTCGAGTCTCGAAAACTTAAGAAAAGTAAACGCCGGACGCGGGTTGACTAAGGTAAGAAGGGATGAGCCGCGAGAAAGCTCACGCCCTCGATGGGGCATAGCATCTCCCTCTCCTCTTCTCGCTCAGGTTACCCGTGAAATCAAAAAATACCCGGCCGGAACTTTCCTAAGCCAAAAAGACCAACCTAACTCGAAATGCGCGAGTAAAATCCAAAAGCTTAAGAGCCTGTTTACAAAAAGTTCCCCTAAAGAAACTAAGGTACAGTAGGTAAGCCCTTCAGGCACCGCTCTCAGGTGGCGGCAGAGTAGCGGCGGATTGGTCTCCCGGGGCAGCGGCCTCAACAGTGGTGGTCGACGGGACCGCCCCAGGGCCATCGACACCGTCACCGCTCTGGCCCGCCGAGGCAATGTCAGCCTCAAGAGACGCCACGGCATCAGCTTCAGGGTCGACCTCGACGTCGGGAGCGCCCGCACCCTCGAACCCAGAGGCGACCGGCGTACCTTCTTCCTCGTCGGGAAGAGATAGCGCCTGAACTTGGCGACGAGCGATTCGGCGGCGTTCTCGGCGCTACTGTCGGCCTCTTCGAGGACGGCCAGCGCGGCGTCGTCGTCCAAGTCCGCGTCGATGAAGTAGCCGCGCGCCACCGCTGCGAGGTCGATGGTGTAGTGGGTCGCCACCACGCCAAGCGCCTTCTTCGCCCCAAGGTAAAGGGCGTTCTCGAGGCGCTCTGCCACGCAGTCCCACAAAGACCTCAGGCGGCTCGCCAGTGCCGATCCGGATTGCAGTCCCGACGGGGCATCGACGCTCTGGATGGCCCGGCACGCGGCGTCAGCAGCAGCCTTCAAGTCCTCGAGCTCCCCCTGAGCCTCGGAGTAAGCCGTTTGAACGGCCGCCGCCTCGACCTCCTTGTCGGCCACGGCCTTCCGCAGCTCTGACCAAGATCGAGCAGGATTGAGACAAATCTACACACAGAAGCAAATGAAGAAATGCGAAGGGATGCGGGCCATACCTCCCACCAAGACCATAGCCTCGGCCCGCGCGCGTGCTCCTGCCGAAGCAGGCGATCCAGCTCGCCAGCCTCCTGGGTCTTCTTCTCCGCCTCCGCCTTCACCACCGCGAGCTGAGACCTCGCGGCATCGTGGGCCTTGCGCTCCTGCTCGAGCAGCGCCCGCTCCGCCGCAAGCGCCTCGCGCTCCTGCTGAAGCTGGCGCTGAGCCTCCAGCAGCTTGGCGTTGGCCTCCTCGCGCGCCTTCCGAGCGAGCTCCGCCGAGGCCCTCTCGGCGTCGCGCTCTCGCTCCGCGCTGGCCTTGGCATCCTCGTGCGCGCGGATGGACGGTTCCACCCCCTCCGCCCAGGCATTGAGCCGGGCCACCTCCGCACTCAGGTCCGAATTTGCCTGGCGGTGTCGGCGGAGACTGACGTGCAGGTCCTTGATGAACGCGGTCTTGTCCCTCGCGTCCTTCCGCAGTTGCTACATGAAGACACAACGAAAGCTCGGAACACGGGTCGAAGGAAGAAGGGAAAGAATACGAACAAAGGGAGCAAGCGTGCGTGCACCTCAAAGAGCCCGTGCGCTTGCTTGGAGTGGAGATCGGCGACGGCAGCAATGCCCCGCTCCAGGTCCTTCCCGACGTCGTCGGCCCGGTCCCACAGTGCGTTCTCCTCGGCCATGTCCCGCCAGAGCAGGTCTGACACGACGGACTCCTCCGGCCACGCGTCCGCACCATGAGGGCCGGCGCGCGGCTCCGCCGCGGCCGCGTCCCAAGAAGGCGCGCCCCCGATCGCCGGCGGCGTGGGCAACCCCTGGGTCGAGGGAAGCGCCGCGATGATCCCCTGCTCGCCCGCCGCAACCAGGGCATCACGCCCTGGCTCCACATCCTCCATTGGGGCCATCAGCCCCTGGTCCGCGTCTGCCTCCGGGGCACTCGGCCCCGAATCCGCGGTCACCATCGGGGCGCTCTGCCCCTGGTCCGTGGCCTCGGGCGGGGGCGTCCTCCCCCGTTTGCTCTCCCCACGCCCGGGGGCTCGAGCCCCGGGTGTCGTTCTCCTCGGCGCCGCCCTAGGCATCACAGCAGGGCGAGGGGACTTGCGCGAGCTCGATTCCCCCGCGCGGGGGGAATCCAACGCCCCGGCCTTCAGCACCTTCGCCGGCGCAAGGCTGGGGTCGGCCATGGCAGCACCCCGAGCGCTAAAACAAGGGAGAAACAGGGTTGAAATCACTCAGCCTTCAAGTCCTCGAGCTCCCCCTGAGCCTCGGAGTAAGCCGTTTGAACGGCCGCCGCCTCGACCTCCTTGTCAGCCATGACCTTCCGAAGCTCTGACCAAGATCGAGCACGATTGAGACAAACCTACACACATAAGCAAACGAAGAAATGCGAAGGGATGCGGGGCCATACCTCCCACCAAGGCCATAGCCTCAGCCCGCGCCGTGTGCTCCTGCTGAAGCAGGCGATTCAGCTCGTCAGCCTCCTGGGTCTTCTTCTCCGCCTCCGCCTTCACTACCGCGAGCTGAGACCTCGCGGCATCGTGGGCCTTGCACTCCTGCTCGAGCAGCGCCCGCTCCGCTAACAAAGGGGTAAAGCTAAAAACAAGACTCACCGAAGGCAGTCCTGCAAAGACTGCAACTTCCGCTTCGAGCTCCCAGACGAGGAAGCCCTCTTCGAGTTCGAGGGCCCGCTCGGCGGCTGCGTACCCCTCGAGCCCTCGGCACTCGAGCGGTGGCGGCGCGGTATATCCGCAGCGGATGCGGAAGCCTCGCTCCCCCTGCGCACCGAGGACTGACCAGCCGCGCTCGATGGCGGTGCGGCGGCCGCATCTCCTCCCGCGGGCGGCACGTCGGCCGCCACCAGCTCTTCCCCTTCGATGGGCGTCGCCTCGCCGACAAAGAGCTCGTCCCCACTCTCCTCTTCGCTGGAGGGATCGGGAGAGTCCTCCGGCGACTGAGGCGGCGTCCCGCCATCGATTTTCCACCTGCGAAGCGCCGCGGCGTGCTCATCCAGCCGGTCCTGCCTCCGCTTCTTGCGGGCCTGCTCTGCCGCCTTCCTCTCCTGCTCAATGTCACGTCGGGCGCGATTTGAGTCCGCCACCTCCGGGGTCGGCGCGAGGGAGCGGGGGAGAGAGCAGTCCAGCCCCTGAAATTGCGAAACGAAAATCTGAGCCACAAGACCCGCTGGCCTGAAAGGAATCAGAGCAAGAGTCGACGGCTTACCGAAAGGATGTGGCCCGAATCAGGGCGCAGCCGAAACGCCCAGAGGTCGCTCGGCATGACGTCGGGGTGCACTGCTACGCGCACCCTCGTCACCAGATTCGCGAGAACGGGCGCATCGTGCAGCATCCGCGACGCCTGCACCTCCGACGGGTTGGCATCCACCGTCATCCGGAACAGCGGGAGCCGCCTCTCCATGAGCGGAACCACCCGATGGCGATGGAAGTGCGCGAGCACGTGCGCTACGGTCAGCCCCGACCCCTCCAAAGAACTCAGGGCTTCGAGGGCGGGACGGAGTTTCTTCCGCCGACTTTCGCCCTTGACGCCGCGACTCCAGCTGTCGCCCTTCTCGCGCAGAACCTTGCCGGTGTAGGCCGGCAGGCCCAGCCCATCGTTGCGCAGGTAGAACCACCCCTTGGCCCAATTGGCGTTGTTGGTGGTCATCTTGCAGGGCAGGTACCTGCACTTCTTGGGGTCGAACAGCTGGAACGTCAGGCCACCGGCGCACACCGCCTGGCGCAACCCCGAGAGCTGAACGCGGCGCGGAAGAGATGGACCCATAAGTCGAAGTGCGCCTCGATCCCCAGCACCGCCTCGCAAACGCCGACGAACGCTGCTGCCTGGGAGATGGCATTGGGGGAGAAGTTGTGGAGCTCCACGCCGTAGTGGTAGCAAAGCCCCCGCATAAATTGGCTGGCGGGCGCATTGAAGCCCCGCTCGTGGAAGCGGATGAAGCTGACTACATAGCCCGTCGGCGGGTTCGGTGCCCTGGCCAACAATGGCGGGACGATCCACGTCGGCTTCATCTGGCCGCCGCGGGCCGGGTGCTGCCCGCCACGCACCAGGCCCTCCAGGAGATGGTCGTTGGCGGCGGACGGGGACCACTCGGTGACGCCCTCAATAACCATGACAGGCGACGGCGAAGGAGGAAGAGACGACGGGGATGGGCGGAGCCAGCAAGAAAGCAAGCGAGCGAGCTCGAGAGCGTTTGGGAAGCGAGGGCGCAGGCGAATGCGAGGAATGGCAAAGGTAAGTGACCCTCGCCCCCCGCTTTCCATTTTATAAACCGGGGACGAGTCAATCCCCGTAGCGGCGCACAGACTCGCCGACTGTGGGCACCGTGCACACGGCATGCCGATGACAACCGGGGCCCCAACGCTCCCTTTCCCCGGGAAACGGCACGCGTGGGCAGCAGCATTAAATCCTGCACGGTAAAACGAAACGGCGCAGCGGGTGGCGCCTGACCGCCCGTCGCCTCACCTCCCCCCGCACACGCCAACCTCGCCTAAAAAGGCGCGCCCAGTACGCCCACCTCGCACGCTCCGCGCCACGTCAGCCACGACCGCATCCGCCCGCGGTCGTGCGAACGGTCGCGCGTGGACCCGCGGACCGAAGCGTCGGCTCACCAGGCCGGAGGAGGATTCCCTTCCAAGGTAAGGCAGCGGAGCCTGATGGGCCGCCCTCGAGATCCCCCCAACGGGCAGAATTCGCGAATCGCGCTCGACCAGCCTCCCCTCGACGCCAAGGGCTCGAGAACGGGCGGCATCTTTTTTACGAGGCCTTACTGATGAGGAGTACGAAGCTTGGCCCTCGAAAGGGTTCGACAGGCGCTCCAGATCAACAGAGTTAGGGACAATTCGGGCGTGCTCAATGGACTTTACCCTGGACGCGACATCTGGGGACGCCCCTGTTGTGTTCGAGGACAGACAAAGGCAGTTAGTAGAGGGATCCCACCGAGGGAGAGCATTCGCTGGTCCCTGTCGGATGGGACCAAGCCCCTGCCTAGCAAACCTTTGCGAGTGCTCGCTGATGGACGTGTCTCCGGACCACGAGCCGACCCCTAACGAACGGGGCACGGACGCCCACTCGAACCACCCGTTAAAAGCTCAAACGAGACAGCCGCGTCCGCGAACCCGGTCGAGGGTGGCGCAGGGCATCTTACCCCTCATCCCTCCGACAGGGACTCGAGGGTCGTATGAAGACGGGAAGCAAGACCCGGTCGACCCTTATAGGCCAAAGGGCTCGGGGGCTCCCCGCACAGGTAGCGCAACACTCCTCGAGCGCGGAGCTCGAACCTGAGTATGGCGCAGCCTCGAAGCCTACAAATCCAGCCCGCAAAGATCAAAAGCCTTTGCACGACTGTGAACACTCCTGCTAAGGCTCGCGGGCTACACCCGCGGGTGCGCTCGCGCGCCCCCACGGAAGAACCTACGAAGCCAAAAAAGGGACTAATCCCCGCAGATGGCCCGGGACCAACCCCGCGAACCGTCAGCATCTGCCCGACCGACCTCTGGTCAGGCAGACGCTCGGGGGCTACTGTCGGGGACATCCCAAGGGGGTCCCCTAACCACCGGGGTAAACACCCTCAAAAACGCCAAGCCAGAGGTTAAGATAAACAACGGCCCAAACGAAACCTGGGCAACATGGCCCATCACCGCCCATCACGGCCCAAAGTACCGCTCCGTCTCGGTCACCGAGGGGTTCGAAGTGGCGAGACCCCATCTCCGCCTCGCGCGAGGTCGACAGCCCCCTCGAGCGGGCTCAACCCTGATCTCCGCCTCGCTCGAGGGCCGCGACCCTCTCGAGCCCAAACTCCGCCTCGTTCGAGACCTCCTCAGCGCAAGCACCAAGACGCTCAACCACTCCGCCCGGCAGCCTCATTTAAACCCCGCCCCATCAGTCAGGGGCCGAAGTCAAAAGGGAGCCCCGCGCCACGCCGCTGACACCACGGAAGCTCACTGTTGCACCTACTCTGGTCACTGTGCGACCACGCCGCGGCCACGCTGACGCACGCGGCACTGTGCAAGGCTCTGTGCGAACTGGCAGGCGTCATTCGGCACCACTGTTACGCCAACTCCCGTCCTCCCCCGGCTGCGAGGCCCTCGAAAGGGCATTGGGCCGCCCTCGAATAGCGTACGGGCAACGACCAGGGGCGGACCCCGGGCGGGCGCGCCGTACCAAGTCACCTCGGCAGACCTCAGCAAGCAAGACCACCTGCCCCCGTCATCGTTGCACGAGCTGGCAGGCGTCATTCGGTGCCGCTGTTCCACCAACTCCCGGTCATTTCCCGACGAGGCGGGCATGCCGCGCACTGTGGCCAACGGAGGCCACAGTTCCATCTCCTGTTACACCTGCTCCAGTCCTCTCTCACGGCGCCACCCTCAAGGAGGCATGGGGGAGCCTCGAAGAAGCGTACGGGCGACAGTCAAATGTCAGTGGAAGCTCTCCCGGCCCCTCGAAGCCACACCAAGACGCGCATGGGGGCAGCCGCGACGCCCGGTGCCACGCCCCACAGGACATCCCACTGTAGCAGCAGTAACAATATCCGTGCTTGTAAGCCCCCCTCTCCTTGGTCTATAAAAGGAAGGAGGCGGACACCCTTTCAAGGAGACGGACGATTCACGATAGAACACACACACACCCATCGCAACATCGGCATTCTGCCTCAATCACCTACTCACTTAGGGACTTGGAGGTCTCGCCTCCTCTCCCGCCGAGCTTGTAGCCCCCCACTGCAAGCACCCCGGTGCAAGATAGTATAGTGCCCAAGAGCACACCTTGCTGGACGTACGGCTTGAGTCATTGTGCTACCTCTTGCATCAACCGGTGAGGGACGGGACACAGCGCATTCTGTTAGGCGTTGAGGTTGGTCGGCCAATCTCAGCACCGACACATTTATAATAGAAAATATATATCATTAGATTAATGATAAAATATATTTTCATACTAAATCTATTTGGAGACATAAATATTAATATTTTTTTGTATAAATTTGGCTTCTCATGATACGAAAATTGCATTGTTTCTTAGACGGATGGAGTAATTCTAAATTATTTCCAACAGGTACATGTCATATTTTAAAGTGGACCGCGCCAACCAGCATGCATGTATATGGCAATACGGACAGTGAGAGCATGCTTCTGCTACATACATACTACTATATAGATCTCCATGTCCATCTCGACGTACATTGGTGGCATCACGGGAGCAGAGCATGGTGTGTCGTTTCCACGTAATAGGAAAAGCCATCGTCAATGGTCTTAGGTCAAAGTCGTCACGCAGAACCGATGTGGCAATCGGTTCACGCTTTTTGGACCGCGCAGTCTCCAAGCTGCCGTGCAAGAAGGGGTGCTCGGGCCAAATGACTGGCTACTTGCGTGTGGAAAATGATACTCAATTAAATTTCATTAGAAAACATCTATTTACGAGCTAAGCATACTTTGCATGGTGTAACCTGCTGCTTACCGACCACTGGGTTCGAGTGTGTTTTTATTCTGAACTAACACTATTATTTGAATGATAGACCATCGATGTGTTTATTATGCCGATAAGACTTTATGATGACGATTCCATCATGATCTGTCGGATCATTATTTGATAGAGGAGTAAGACATTTACTACCTTCATTTCTAAATACTTGACGTTCAGACAGGCAACTCAGTTTATTTTTGAATTAATAATTTTGTCATAACGTCAAGTAAATAAAACTGGAGGTAGTATATGAGTAAATACTCCCTCCGTACTGGTAAAGGAAGACGTTTAGGACAGCGACACGGTCTTCAAAACACAACTTTTACTTCTCATTTCTATAAAATATTTATCGAAAAGTGATACATGTATACTTTTATAAAAGTATTTTTCAAAATAAATCTATTCATATAACTTTTACAATTTCAAACTCAATAAATTTAAAGTTATTCATGATTTATATTTTTAAGGTTTGACTCAAACCTTGTCCTAAACGACTTTCTTTACTAATACAGAGGAAGTACGTGTAAAATATCCTAATATATATATTTGTTTTTTGTAAGGGAAATATATACATCTCTTCTCCTCCCGCCGAATGAAAAAAACCAATGCCGAGAGCGGGTCACCATGCATGCATGGCACACCGGGTTTGACCAAGTCATCAAGACTAATCGTGTCCCCACTGCTTTGGCATGCATATATCGAAAAAAATTGGGTGGACTCCGGGCTCACTGCAGCCAGGATAAGCCCCCTACCTGGATACACGACGCGTGGCGCGGGTAGCATCAGACGGAGGCCGGAACGACTCCGCATCGCAGCTCCTGCGCATGATTTTTTTCCATCGGCTCGGCTCCGTAGGCTGATCAATTTGAGAGTTTAGAGACCTTATAAGATTTTCTAGTAATTTATAAGATTTTCTAGTAATTTATAAGATTTTCTAGTAATTTATAAGATTTTCTAGTAATTTATAAGATTTTCTAGTAATTTATAAGATTTTCTAGTAATTTATAAGATTTTCTAGTAATTTATAAGATTTTCTAGTAATTTATAAGATTTTCTAGTAATTTATAAGATTTTCTAGTAATTTATAAGATTTTCTAGTAATTTATAAGATTTTCTAGTAATTTATAAGATTTTCTAGTAATTTATAAGATTTTCTAGTAATTTATAAGATTTTCTAGTAATTTATAAGATTTTCTAGTAATTTATAAGATTTTCTAGTAATTTATAAGATTTTCTAGTAATTTATAAGATTTTCTAGTAATTTATAAGATTTTCTAGTAATTTATAAGATTTTCTAGTAATTTATAAGATTTTCTAGTAATTTATAAGATTTTCTAGTAATTTATAAGATTTTCTAGTAATTTATAAGATTTTCTAGTAATTTATAAGATTTTCTAGTAATTTATAAGATTTTCTAGTAATTTATAAGATTTTCTAGTAATTTATAAGATTTTCTAGTAATTTATAAGATTTTCTAGTAATTTATAAGATTTTCTAGTAATTTATAAGATTTTCTAGTAATTTATAAGATTTTCTAGTAATTTATAAGATTTTCTAGTAATTTATAAGATTTTCTAGTAATTTATAAGATTTTCTAGTAATTTATAAGATTTTCTAGTAATTTATAAGATTTTCTAGTAATTTATAAGATTTTCTAGTAATTTATAAGATTTTCTAGTAATTTATAAGATTTTCTAGTAATTTATAAGATTTTCTAGTAATTTATAAGATTTTCTAGTAATTTATAAGATTTTCTAGTAATTTATAAGATTTTCTAGTAATTTATAAGATTTTCTAGTAATTTATAAGATTTTCTAGTAATTTATAAGATTTTCTAGTAATTTATAAGATTTTCTAGTAATTTATAAGATTTTCTAGTAATTTATAAGATTTTCTAGTAATTTATAAGATTTTCTAGTAATTTATAAGATTTTCTAGTAATTTATAAGATTTTCTAGTAATTTATAAGATTTTCTAGTAATTTATAAGATTTTCTAGTAATTTATAAGATTTTCTAGTAATTTATAAGATTTTCTAGTAATTTATAAGATTTTCTAGTAATTTATAAGATTTTCTAGTAATTTATAAGATTTTCTAGTAATTTATAAGATTTTCTAGTAATTTATAAGATTTTCTAGTAATTTATAAGATTTTCTAGTAATTTATAAGATTTTCTAGTAATTTATAAGATTTTCTAGTAATTTATAAGATTTTCTAGTAATTTATAAGATTTTCTAGTAATTTATAAGATTTTCTAGTAATTTATAAGATTTTCTAGTAATTTATAAGATTTTCTAGTAATTTATAAGATTTTCTAGTAATTTATAAGATTTTCTAGTAATTTATAAGATTTTCTAGTAATTTATAAGATTTTCTAGTAATTTATAAGATTTTCTAGTAATTTATAAGATTTTCTAGTAATTTATAAGATTTTCTAGTAATTTATAAGATTTTCTAGTAATTTATAAGATTTTCTAGTAATTTATAAGATTTTCTAGTAATTTATAAGATTTTCTAGTAATTTATAAGATTTTCTAGTAATTTATAAGATTTTCTAGTAATTTATAAGATTTTCTAGTAATTTATAAGATTTTCTAGTAATTTATAAGATTTTCTAGTAATTTATAAGATTTTCTAGTAATTTATAAGATTTTCTAGTAATTTATAAGATTTTCTAGTAATTTATAAGATTTTCTAGTAATTTATAAGATTTTCTAGTAATTTATAAGATTTTCTAGTAATTTATAAGATTTTCTAGTAATTTATAAGATTTTCTAGTAATTTATAAGATTTTCTAGTAATTTATAAGATTTTCTAGTAATTTATAAGATTTTCTAGTAATTTATAAGATTTTCTAGTAATTTATAAGATTTTCTAGTAATTTATAAGATTTTCTAGTAATTTATAAGATTTTCTAGTAATTTATAAGATTTTCTAGTAATTTATAAGATTTTCTAGTAATTTATAAGATTTTCTAGTAATTTATAAGATTTTCTAGTAATTTATAAGATTTTCTAGTAATTTATAAGATTTTCTAGTAATTTATAAGATTTTCTAGTAATTTATAAGATTTTCTAGTAATTTATAAGATTTTCTAGTAATTTATAAGATTTTCTAGTAATTTATAAGATTTTCTAGTAATTTATAAGATTTTCTAGTAATTTATAAGATTTTCTAGTAATTTATAAGATTTTCTAGTAATTTATAAGATTTTCTAGTAATTTATAAGATTTTCTAGTAATTTATAAGATTTTCTAGTAATTTATAAGATTTTCTAGTAATTTATAAGATTTTCTAGTAATTTATAAGATTTTCTAGTAATTTATAAGATTTTCTAGTAATTTATAAGATTTTCTAGTAATTTATAAGATTTTCTAGTAATTTATAAGATTTTCTAGTAATTTATAAGATTTTCTAGTAATTTATAAGATTTTCTAGTAATTTATAAGATTTTCTAGTAATTTATAAGATTTTCTAGTAATTTATAAGATTTTCTAGTAATTTATAAGATTTTCTAGTAATTTATAAGATTTTCTAGTAATTTATAAGATTTTCTAGTAATTTATAAGATTTTCTAGTAATTTATAAGATTTTCTAGTAATTTATAAGATTTTCTAGTAATTTATAAGATTTTCTAGTAATTTATAAGATTTTCTAGTAATTTATAAGATTTTCTAGTAATTTATAAGATTTTCTAGTAATTTATAAGATTTTCTAGTAATTTATAAGATTTTCTAGTAATTTATAAGATTTTCTAGTAATTTATAAGATTTTCTAGTAATTTATAAGATTTTCTAGTAATTTATAAGATTTTCTAGTAATTTATAAGATTTTCTAGTAATTTATAAGATTTTCTAGTAATTTATAAGATTTTCTAGTAATTTATAAGATTTTCTAGTAATTTATAAGATTTTCTAGTAATTTATAAGATTTTCTAGTAATTTATAAGATTTTCTAGTAATTTATAAGATTTTCTAGTAATTTATAAGATTTTCTAGTAATTTATAAGATTTTCTAGTAATTTATAAGATTTTCTAGTAATTTATAAGATTTTCTAGTAATTTATAAGATTTTCTAGTAATTTATAAGATTTTCTAGTAATTTATAAGATTTTCTAGTAATTTATAAGATTTTCTAGTAATTTATAAGATTTTCTAGTAATTTATAAGATTTTCTAGTAATTTATAAGATTTTCTAGTAATTTATAAGATTTTCTAGTAATTTATAAGATTTTCTAGTAATTTATAAGATTTTCTAGTAATTTATAAGATTTTCTAGTAATTTATAAGATTTTCTAGTAATTTATAAGATTTTCTAGTAATTTATAAGATTTTCTAGTAATTTATAAGATTTTCTAGTAATTTATAAGATTTTCTAGTAATTTATAAGATTTTCTAGTAATTTATAAGATTTTCTAGTAATTTATAAGATTTTCTAGTAATTTATAAGATTTTCTAGTAATTTATAAGATTTTCTAGTAATTTATAAGATTTTCTAGTAATTTATAAGATTTTCTAGTAATTTATAAGATTTTCTAGTAATTTATAAGATTTTCTAGTAATTTATAAGATTTTCTAGTAATTTATAAGATTTTCTAGTAATTTATAAGATTTTCTAGTAATTTATAAGATTTTCTAGTAATTTATAAGATTTTCTAGTAATTTATAAGATTTTCTAGTAATTTATAAGATTTTCTAGTAATTTATAAGATTTTCTAGTAATTTATAAGATTTTCTAGTAATTTATAAGATTTTCTAGTAATTTATAAGATTTTCTAGTAATTTATAAGATTTTCTAGTAATTTATAAGATTTTCTAGTAATTTATAAGATTTTCTAGTAATTTATAAGATTTTCTAGTAATTTATAAGATTTTCTAGTAATTTATAAGATTTTCTAGTAATTTATAAGATTTTCTAGTAATTTATAAGATTTTCTAGTAATTTATAAGATTTTCTAGTAATTTATAAGATTTTCTAGTAATTTATAAGATTTTCTAGTAATTTATAAGATTTTCTAGTAATTTATAAGATTTTCTAGTAATTTATAAGATTTTCTAGTAATTTATAAGATTTTCTAGTAATTTATAAGATTTTCTAGTAATTTATAAGATTTTCTAGTAATTTATAAGATTTTCTAGTAATTTATAAGATTTTCTAGTAATTTATAAGATTTTCTAGTAATTTATAAGATTTTCTAGTAATTTATAAGATTTTCTAGTAATTTATAAGATTTTCTAGTAATTTATAAGATTTTCTAGTAATTTATAAGATTTTCTAGTAATTTATAAGATTTTCTAGTAATTTATAAGATTTTCTAGTAATTTATAAGATTTTCTAGTAATTTATAAGATTTTCTAGTAATTTATAAGATTTTCTAGTAATTTATAAGATTTTCTAGTAATTTATAAGATTTTCTAGTAATTTATAAGATTTTCTAGTAATTTATAAGATTTTCTAGTAATTTATAAGATTTTCTAGTAATTTATAAGATTTTCTAGTAATTTATAAGATTTTCTAGTAATTTATAAGATTTTCTAGTAATTTATAAGATTTTCTAGTAATTTATAAGATTTTCTAGTAATTTATAAGATTTTCTAGTAATTTATAAGATTTTCTAGTAATTTATAAGATTTTCTAGTAATTTATAAGATTTTCTAGTAATTTATAAGATTTTCTAGTAATTTATAAGATTTTCTAGTAATTTATAAGATTTTCTAGTAATTTATAAGATTTTCTAGTAATTTATAAGATTTTCTAGTAATTTATAAGATTTTCTAGTAATTTATAAGATTTTCTAGTAATTTATAAGATTTTCTAGTAATTTATAAGATTTTCTAGTAATTTATAAGATTTTCTAGTAATTTATAAGATTTTCTAGTAATTTATAAGATTTTCTAGTAATTTATAAGATTTTCTAGTAATTTATAAGATTTTCTAGTAATTTATAAGATTTTCTAGTAATTTATAAGATTTTCTAGTAATTTATAAGATTTTCTAGTAATTTATAAGATTTTCTAGTAATTTATAAGATTTTCTAGTAATTTATAAGATTTTCTAGTAATTTATAAGATTTTCTAGTAATTTATAAGATTTTCTAGTAATTTATAAGATTTTCTAGTAATTTATAAGATTTTCTAGTAATTTATAAGATTTTCTAGTAATTTATAAGATTTTCTAGTAATTTATAAGATTTTCTAGTAATTTATAAGATTTTCTAGTAATTTATAAGATTTTCTAGTAATTTATAAGATTTTCTAGTAATTTATAAGATTTTCTAGTAATTTATAAGATTTTCTAGTAATTTATAAGATTTTCTAGTAATTTATAAGATTTTCTAGTAATTTATAAGATTTTCTAGTAATTTATAAGATTTTCTAGTAATTTATAAGATTTTCTAGTAATTTATAAGATTTTCTAGTAATTTATAAGATTTTCTAGTAATTTATAAGATTTTCTAGTAATTTATAAGATTTTCTAGTAATTTATAAGATTTTCTAGTAATTTATAAGATTTTCTAGTAATTTATAAGATTTTCTAGTAATTTATAAGATTTTCTAGTAATTTATAAGATTTTCTAGTAATTTATAAGATTTTCTAGTAATTTATAAGATTTTCTAGTAATTTATAAGATTTTCTAGTAATTTATAAGATTTTCTAGTAATTTATAAGATTTTCTAGTAATTTATAAGATTTTCTAGTAATTTATAAGATTTTCTAGTAATTTATAAGATTTTCTAGTAATTTATAAGATTTTCTAGTAATTTATAAGATTTTCTAGTAATTTATAAGATTTTCTAGTAATTTATAAGATTTTCTAGTAATTTATAAGATTTTCTAGTAATTTATAAGATTTTCTAGTAATTTATAAGATTTTCTAGTAATTTATAAGATTTTCTAGTAATTTATAAGATTTTCTAGTAATTTATAAGATTTTCTAGTAATTTATAAGATTTTCTAGTAATTTATAAGATTTTCTAGTAATTTATAAGATTTTCTAGTAATTTATAAGATTTTCTAGTAATTTATAAGATTTTCTAGTAATTTATAAGATTTTCTAGTAATTTATAAGATTTTCTAGTAATTTATAAGATTTTCTAGTAATTTATAAGATTTTCTAGTAATTTATAAGATTTTCTAGTAATTTATAAGATTTTCTAGTAATTTATAAGATTTTCTAGTAATTTATAAGATTTTCTAGTAATTTATAAGATTTTCTAGTAATTTATAAGATTTTCTAGTAATTTATAAGATTTTCTAGTAATTTATAAGATTTTCTAGTAATTTATAAGATTTTCTAGTAATTTATAAGATTTTCTAGTAATTTATAAGATTTTCTAGTAATTTATAAGATTTTCTAGTAATTTATAAGATTTTCTAGTAATTTATAAGATTTTCTAGTAATTTATAAGATTTTCTAGTAATTTATAAGATTTTCTAGTAATTTATAAGATTTTCTAGTAATTTATAAGATTTTCTAGTAATTTATAAGATTTTCTAGTAATTTATAAGATTTTCTAGTAATTTATAAGATTTTCTAGTAATTTATAAGATTTTCTAGTAATTTATAAGATTTTCTAGTAATTTATAAGATTTTCTAGTAATTTATAAGATTTTCTAGTAATTTATAAGATTTTCTAGTAATTTATAAGATTTTCTAGTAATTTATAAGATTTTCTAGTAATTTATAAGATTTTCTAGTAATTTATAAGATTTTCTAGTAATTTATAAGATTTTCTAGTAATTTATAAGATTTTCTAGTAATTTATAAGATTTTCTAGTAATTTATAAGATTTTCTAGTAATTTATAAGATTTTCTAGTAATTTATAAGATTTTCTAGTAATTTATAAGATTTTCTAGTAATTTATAAGATTTTCTAGTAATTTATAAGATTTTCTAGTAATTTATAAGATTTTCTAGTAATTTATAAGATTTTCTAGTAATTTATAAGATTTTCTAGTAATTTATAAGATTTTCTAGTAATTTATAAGATTTTCTAGTAATTTATAAGATTTTCTAGTAATTTATAAGATTTTCTAGTAATTTATAAGATTTTCTAGTAATTTATAAGATTTTCTAGTAATTTATAAGATTTTCTAGTAATTTATAAGATTTTCTAGTAATTTATAAGATTTTCTAGTAATTTATAAGATTTTCTAGTAATTTATAAGATTTTCTAGTAATTTATAAGATTTTCTAGTAATTTATAAGATTTTCTAGTAATTTATAAGATTTTCTAGTAATTTATAAGATTTTCTAGTAATTTATAAGATTTTCTAGTAATTTATAAGATTTTCTAGTAATTTATAAGATTTTCTAGTAATTTATAAGATTTTCTAGTAATTTATAAGATTTTCTAGTAATTTATAAGATTTTCTAGTAATTTATAAGATTTTCTAGTAATTTATAAGATTTTCTAGTAATTTATAAGATTTTCTAGTAATTTATAAGATTTTCTAGTAATTTATAAGATTTTCTAGTAATTTATAAGATTTTCTAGTAATTTATAAGATTTTCTAGTAATTTATAAGATTTTCTAGTAATTTATAAGATTTTCTAGTAATTTATAAGATTTTCTAGTAATTTATAAGATTTTCTAGTAATTTATAAGATTTTCTAGTAATTTATAAGATTTTCTAGTAATTTATAAGATTTTCTAGTAATTTATAAGATTTTCTAGTAATTTATAAGATTTTCTAGTAATTTATAAGATTTTCTAGTAATTTATAAGATTTTCTAGTAATTTATAAGATTTTCTAGTAATTTATAAGATTTTCTAGTAATTTATAAGATTTTCTAGTAATTTATAAGATTTTCTAGTAATTTATAAGATTTTCTAGTAATTTATAAGATTTTCTAGTAATTTATAAGATTTTCTAGTAATTTATAAGATTTTCTAGTAATTTATAAGATTTTCTAGTAATTTATAAGATTTTCTAGTAATTTATAAGATTTTCTAGTAATTTATAAGATTTTCTAGTAATTTATAAGATTTTCTAGTAATTTATAAGATTTTCTAGTAATTTATAAGATTTTCTAGTAATTTATAAGATTTTCTAGTAATTTATAAGATTTTCTAGTAATTTATAAGATTTTCTAGTAATTTATAAGATTTTCTAGTAATTTATAAGATTTTCTAGTAATTTATAAGATTTTCTAGTAATTTATAAGATTTTCTAGTAATTTATAAGATTTTCTAGTAATTTATAAGATTTTCTAGTAATTTATAAGATTTTCTAGTAATTTATAAGATTTTCTAGTAATTTATAAGATTTTCTAGTAATTTATAAGATTTTCTAGTAATTTATAAGATTTTCTAGTAATTTATAAGATTTTCTAGTAATTTATAAGATTTTCTAGTAATTTATAAGATTTTCTAGTAATTTATAAGATTTTCTAGTAATTTATAAGATTTTCTAGTAATTTATAAGATTTTCTAGTAATTTATAAGATTTTCTAGTAATTTATAAGATTTTCTAGTAATTTATAAGATTTTCTAGTAATTTATAAGATTTTCTAGTAATTTATAAGATTTTCTAGTAATTTATAAGATTTTCTAGTAATTTATAAGATTTTCTAGTAATTTATAAGATTTTCTAGTAATTTATAAGATTTTCTAGTAATTTATAAGATTTTCTAGTAATTTATAAGATTTTCTAGTAATTTATAAGATTTTCTAGTAATTTATAAGATTTTCTAGTAATTTATAAGATTTTCTAGTAATTTATAAGATTTTCTAGTAATTTATAAGATTTTCTAGTAATTTATAAGATTTTCTAGTAATTTATAAGATTTTCTAGTAATTTATAAGATTTTCTAGTAATTTATAAGATTTTCTAGTAATTTATAAGATTTTCTAGTAATTTATAAGATTTTCTAGTAATTTATAAGATTTTCTAGTAATTTATAAGATTTTCTAGTAATTTATAAGATTTTCTAGTAATTTATAAGATTTTCTAGTAATTTATAAGATTTTCTAGTAATTTATAAGATTTTCTAGTAATTTATAAGATTTTCTAGTAATTTATAAGATTTTCTAGTAATTTATAAGATTTTCTAGTAATTTATAAGATTTTCTAGTAATTTATAAGATTTTCTAGTAATTTATAAGATTTTCTAGTAATTTATAAGATTTTCTAGTAATTTATAAGATTTTCTAGTAATTTATAAGATTTTCTAGTAATTTATAAGATTTTCTAGTAATTTATAAGATTTTCTAGTAATTTATAAGATTTTCTAGTAATTTATAAGATTTTCTAGTAATTTATAAGATTTTCTAGTAATTTATAAGATTTTCTAGTAATTTATAAGATTTTCTAGTAATTTATAAGATTTTCTAGTAATTTATAAGATTTTCTAGTAATTTATAAGATTTTCTAGTAATTTATAAGATTTTCTAGTAATTTATAAGATTTTCTAGTAATTTATAAGATTTTCTAGTAATTTATAAGATTTTCTAGTAATTTATAAGATTTTCTAGTAATTTATAAGATTTTCTAGTAATTTATAAGATTTTCTAGTAATTTATAAGATTTTCTAGTAATTTATAAGATTTTCTAGTAATTTATAAGATTTTCTAGTAATTTATAAGATTTTCTAGTAATTTATAAGATTTTCTAGTAATTTATAAGATTTTCTAGTAATTTATAAGATTTTCTAGTAATTTATAAGATTTTCTAGTAATTTATAAGATTTTCTAGTAATTTATAAGATTTTCTAGTAATTTATAAGATTTTCTAGTAATTTATAAGATTTTCTAGTAATTTATAAGATTTTCTAGTAATTTATAAGATTTTCTAGTAATTTATAAGATTTTCTAGTAATTTATAAGATTTTCTAGTAATTTATAAGATTTTCTAGTAATTTATAAGATTTTCTAGTAATTTATAAGATTTTCTAGTAATTTATAAGATTTTCTAGTAATTTATAAGATTTTCTAGTAATTTATAAGATTTTCTAGTAATTTATAAGATTTTCTAGTAATTTATAAGATTTTCTAGTAATTTATAAGATTTTCTAGTAATTTATAAGATTTTCTAGTAATTTATAAGATTTTCTAGTAATTTATAAGATTTTCTAGTAATTTATAAGATTTTCTAGTAATTTATAAGATTTTCTAGTAATTTATAAGATTTTCTAGTAATTTATAAGATTTTCTAGTAATTTATAAGATTTTCTAGTAATTTATAAGATTTTCTAGTAATTTATAAGATTTTCTAGTAATTTATAAGATTTTCTAGTAATTTATAAGATTTTCTAGTAATTTATAAGATTTTCTAGTAATTTATAAGATTTTCTAGTAATTTATAAGATTTTCTAGTAATTTATAAGATTTTCTAGTAATTTATAAGATTTTCTAGTAATTTATAAGATTTTCTAGTAATTTATAAGATTTTCTAGTAATTTATAAGATTTTCTAGTAATTTATAAGATTTTCTAGTAATTTATAAGATTTTCTAGTAATTTATAAGATTTTCTAGTAATTTATAAGATTTTCTAGTAATTTATAAGATTTTCTAGTAATTTATAAGATTTTCTAGTAATTTATAAGATTTTCTAGTAATTTATAAGATTTTCTAGTAATTTATAAGATTTTCTAGTAATTTATAAGATTTTCTAGTAATTTATAAGATTTTCTAGTAATTTATAAGATTTTCTAGTAATTTATAAGATTTTCTAGTAATTTATAAGATTTTCTAGTAATTTATAAGATTTTCTAGTAATTTATAAGATTTTCTAGTAATTTATAAGATTTTCTAGTAATTTATAAGATTTTCTAGTAATTTATAAGATTTTCTAGTAATTTATAAGATTTTCTAGTAATTTATAAGATTTTCTAGTAATTTATAAGATTTTCTAGTAATTTATAAGATTTTCTAGTAATTTATAAGATTTTCTAGTAATTTATAAGATTTTCTAGTAATTTATAAGATTTTCTAGCATTTTATATTGATTTTCTAGCATTTTATAGGCTTGGTTTAAGTACCGATGGCATGAACCCTTTTGGTGAAATGAGCAGTAGTCATAGCACTTGGCCCGTGACTGTTTGTATCTACAACCTACCCCCCTGGCTCTGCATGAAGCGGAAGTTCATTATGATGCCAGTGCTCATCGAAGGCCCAAAGCAACCTGGCAACGACATTGATGTGTACCTAAGACCATTGGTTGACGAACTTTTGCAGTTGTGGAACACTGCCAGAATCCTTCACATCCGCCCGCCTCCTCCGCCTCGGCCATTTTTGGACCCGGTGCTGATGGGGCTTCAGCACCGGGTCCAACGGCTAGGAGCGGGGGCGGCGCGAAGATGTGTCAGGGCGAAGACATTAGCACCGGGTCATAGCAAGACGCGGTGCTAATGCGCCCCCTTTAGCACCGGGTGCAGCCACGACCCGGTGCTAAAGGCCTCGGGCACATTAGCACCGGGTCGTGGCTGCACCCGGTGCTAAAGGGTGAACATTAGCACCGGGTCGTGCCACGACCCGGTGCTAATGTGTCCGCCCTGACATCCCGCAGCGCCGCCCCCGCTTCTAGCCGTTGGACCCGGTGCTGAAGCCCCATCAGCACCGGGTCCAAAAATGGCCGAGGCGGAGGAGGCGGGCGGATGTGAAGGATTCTGGTAGTGCCACCCAATTTTTTTCCCATATATCATGGCGATGCATGCACGATCACGGTCAGGACTCGGATCCAATATAAAAGAAGGAAAACCCTGATGCAACCTTCACCTTACCAAGCACCCAATCACAATAATCCTTGAGTTACTTACTGCTGCTTCTTCGGCCACTACGTACCAGTGTACCAGGCCGTATGGCAGTGGCAGCGCACTCGGTGACGATGATGAGCATGAGCTTCCTGCACCTCGTGCTGCTGCTATCCTCCTCCGCGAGCCTCTTGTCTCCCGCGGCAGCCGAAGCTGCCGCCGACGACAAGGCCACACTGCTCGCCTTCAAGGCCGCCGCCGTCGGTAGCGTCAACTATGCCGCCGACCCGCTTGCTTCCTGGAACATCAGCAGCAGCGGTGGTTTCTGCAGCTGGGAAGGCGTCAGGTGTCGCGGCATGCCCCGGCGAGTGGTAGCGTTGAGCCTGCCCTCCTACGGCCTCTCAGGCACCCTCTCCCCGGCCATCGGCAACCTCTCCTCCCTCAGGACCCTCAACCTCAGCAACAACGCGTTCACCGGTGACATCCCCGCCAGCATCGGCCGCCTGCATCGCCTCCACGCCCTCGACCTCAGCAACAACGCCTTCACCGGTGAGCTCCCTGGCAACCTCACCTCCTGCACCAGCCTACTCGTCATGCGCCTCCAATCCAACCAGCTCCGCGGCCGTGTTCCTCCCGAGCTCGGCAACACGCTCACACGCCTCAGGATACTCATACTGCGGAGCAATAACCTCACTGGCGCCATCCCAGCGTCCCTGACCAACTTGTCATCGCTTACCATCATGTCCCTCTCGTTCAACCAGCTGGAGGGTACCATCCCCCATGGCCTCGGTGACATCAAAGGCCTCAAGAGCTTTGGCGTCGCCATGAACCACCTCTCTGGCGAGTTCCCTCTATCCCTGTGCAACTTGTCTTCGTTGGTAGCATTGCAGGTCCAGGGAAACATGCTCCATGGAAGCATTCCTGCTTTAATATAATGATACACAACACTCTTGCGTGTTTGAGAATAAAAAACCTGTATTTCCTAAGCAAGTTTTATTAAAATGAAACCAACAAGGAGCACTAAGAAAGATACCACAACAGCTAACCCAACTTGCTCAGGAAAGCACTAATCAATGAAAAGAAACAGCTCAGCTTGCCCCAGCACAAGGAGCACCCCAGTATCTTATGGTTGCTAGGAACAATCTCACAGGATCCATCCCTGCTTCACTCACCAACCTCACCACACTCCAACGAATTGAACTCTCTGATAATAGGCTCAGTGGATACGTGCCCCCTGCACTTGGGAGACTGCAAGATCTCCGAATTCTACTCTGGTACAGCAATAATCTGGAAGCAAACAACAAGGAGGGATGGGAATTCATCACGTCGCTGTCAAACTGTAGCCAGCTCCAGGCATTAGATTTTGCCGACACCAATTTCACTGGCCAGTTGCCAGATTCAATAGGAAATCTGTCAACGACCTTGCGAATGATCCACCTTGAAGAAACTGGGATCTCAGGGAGCATCCCATCAGCCATTGGCAATCTTGTCGGCCTCCAATTCCTCGGCGTCGGGGATACTGCCCTATCGGGCGTGATTCCAGATAGCATCACCAAGCTGGGAAACTTGGTTGAGTTAGGTTTGTACAGCACTTACTTGTCAGGCCCCATACCTTCATCTATTGGAAATCTCTCAAACTTGGCTGGGCTACTTGCACAAAATGCTTACCTGGAAGGTCCAATCCCAGCAAGCTTAGGAAAGCTGAACAATCTGAACACCCTCAATTTAAACCTTAACCTTCTGAATGGTTCGATTCCAAAAGATATTTTTAAATTGACATTCCTTTCATCATACGTAGACTTATCATACAATTCACTGTCGGGACCCCTTCCTTCTGAAGTGGGTAAGTTGCGAAACCTTAATATTTTGTGGTTATCTGGAAACCAGTTGTCAGGTGAGATACCTGATAGCATTGGAGACTGCACCGTGCTACAAAAACTTTGGTTGGACAATAACTTATTTGAGGGGAACATACCACAAACCATGAACAATATCAAGGGCCTGATTGCACTCAACTTATCAATGAACAAGTTGTCCGTTACTATTCCAAACAGATTCGGTGCAATCCACAATCTGCAACAGTTATATTTGGCACACAACAATTTGTCAGGTCCCATACCAATAGTGTTGCAGAACTTGACATCGCTATCAGAATTGGATTTGTCCTTCAACAATTTACAAGGAGAAGTGCCAAAAGAGGGCATTTTCAAAAATTTGGCTAAAATGACAATAACTGGAAATAAAAAGCTTTGCGGTGGAATACCTCAGCTTCATTTGGCTCCATGCCAGACCAGTTCAGTGGAAAAGAAGAGAAAAGGATGGTCAAAGTCTCTTACAATAACCCTGGCAACAATCGGTGCACTCTTATTCATATCTTTCACTACTGCACTCATTCACCTGATGTATAAGAAGCTTAAACAAAAGCAACAGAGCCAATTAGTACGACCAACAATGGAGGAACAGTATGAAAGAGTTTCATATAATGTATTAGCAAATGGAACCAATGGGTTTTCAGAAGCCAATTTGCTTGGTAAAGGAAGCTTCGGTGCAGTCTATAAATGCACTTTACAAGATGAGGGAACTATTGTTGCCATTAAGGTTTTTAACCTTGAACAATCCAAATCTACTAGAAGTTTTGTGGCTGAATGTGAGGTGCTGAGAAGGGCACGCCATCGTTGCCTCATAAAGGTCATCACATGTTGCTCAAGCATTAATCACCAAGGTCAAGAGTTCAAAGCACTAGTTTTTGAGTTCATGCCAAATGGAAGCTTAAATGATTGGCTTCATCCAAAATCTGATCTGCCCACTCCGAGTAATACTCTAAGCCTAGAGCAAAGGCTTGATATTGCTGTTGATATCATAGATGCTTTGGACTACCTTCACAATCACTGTCAGCCACCGGTAATTCATTGCGATCTGAAGCCAAGCAATATCCTTCTTGCAGAAGACATGAGCGCCCGAGTAGGAGACTTTGGCATATCAAGAATCCTTCCAGAATGTGCAAGCAGATCGCTGCAAAATTCAAATAGCACAATTGGAATAAGAGGCTCCATTGGCTATGTTGCTCCAGGTAACTGGTCTTTGTTCATTATTCCTAGTTCTTGCATAAAAATGGCATACTAATTAATTTTCTTTGCACAACTGTAGAGTATGGAGAAGGTGCTTCCGTCTCGACACTTGGTGATATTTATAGCCTCGGCATATTGCTACTTGAGATGTTTACGGGAAGGAGCCCAATAGATGATATGTTTAAAGGTTCATTAGATTTACACAAGTTTTCAGAGTGTGCTCTTCAAGAGAGAATTTGGGAGATATCTGATATGACAATGTGGCTGCACGTAGATGTCAATGACATCACTACAAGAAGTAGAATTCAGAAATGCTTGGTTTCTGTCATTGCTCTCGGAGTATCTTGCTCCAAGAAACAACCTAGAGAGAATATCGATCAATCAAGCAGCTATTGAGATGAATGCTATCAGAGATTCATACATCAAGTTTGATAGTTCTCATGTAGTGGAGGATGGAGTAGGAGTAACTCTGCAGTGATTTGCTTCAATGAATACCACGGGGCTAGTCATTTACCTGAAATAATTGAATATATATAGGATGCTTCGACTCGTATCATCGCTTCATGCTTATAGAGCAATCTGTATTTCTCCAGGAGGTATTGATCAGCAGACAGGCAATTGTATCTGAGTGAGTTTGTTTGGGGTCTGTACGGGTCCCCTTTTTATCTTATTAATATAATGATACACAACACTCTTGCGTGTTTGAGAATAAAAAACCTGTATTTCCTAAGCAAGTTTTATTAAAATGAAACCAACAAGGAGCACTAAGAAAGATACCACAACAGCTAACCCAACTTGCTCAGGAAAGCACTAATCAATGAAAAGAAACAGCTCAGCTTGCCCCAGCACAAGGAGCACCCATAAACCAATAACAACTATACTACCAGACATCACACCACAACAGACTGGGGACTACAAATAACTGAAAGCAAACGCCAGTATAAGGGTTGCTACCCACAGACTAGGGCGAAACTAGCACTAAGCCACTAAGGTCGAGGCCGCCTACCTAGCTCCCCATGCGCGCCTCCCCTGCCCCGCCGCCGCCGGAGCAGGCCGCCGTCCTCGCCGCGCGGCCGCGATGAAGGTGGTGGCGGGCCCATATCCCCCTCTCTCTTCCCCTCCGTTGGAGCTCCCTGCACGTTCTGCCGCGGCGCTTGGCCGGGCGCCGCCGGGATGGCGGCTGCGGTAGCTCCTAGGGCGGTGGTCTTCGGATCCACCGTGGCGCCCCCAGGATCTCGCCGGGCCACCGTCTCCGGGCCGCCGTCTCGGCGCAGGGTGCGCGGGCCGCCGCGCCTCCGGTCCTGCGGGCTGCCTGCCCCTCTCCGGCCCCGTCGCGCGCGGGGTGCGCGGGCCGCAGCGGCCTTGAGGCTTGCCGCCGGCTTGGGCGTTCGGATCTTGGGGGGCGAACCCTAGGTCGGCACGCCGGCCTCCTGCAGGTGCTGTCCAGCGGAGTGGACCTCGTCGGCGTGGCAGTGGCTTCAGGGGTCATCGTGGTGGTGGTCCGGTGGCGTTGCTTCGGTGTGTGGTTCTCTTCTCCGGTCAGTGGTGGGATCTGGCGTTTCCCTGATGGCCGGTTGTGGCGGCTCGGGTGACCGGCGCTCGATCGAATCTGCTGCAACTCCTCCTCCCCACCTTCGTTCGGCTTGACGTCACCGGCCCTCACAGGTCTGCAGTGCCGCAGCCTTTTCGCTCAATCCCTAGGGGATGGCATGGTCGTGCGGCTGCCGGTGGCGACGGCCCGCGGTGGCGAGGGCAGCTGTGGTGGTCTGCGGAGTTGGGGGTGACGAACAGCCTGCGGCGGCGGAGGGCGCCATTCCGGGCGTGGCTTATGTCTTTGGTGCCTCCTGCTGTTGTCAGTTCTACTACGTAGGACTGCACGGCAGGTCTGGTCACAAGATTGCGGCAGATTCCTTGTTTAGGGTGTTGTTGTGGTCATGTAGAGCTACGAGCGAAAGCTTTACACGATTCGGTGTCAACAACGACGGCATCGAGCAGGCGTCGTTTTCCTCCTTTGAGGCGTTTGTTGTGAGGCTCTCTGTAGAGGTTTTGGGTCTTCTAGGTGAAAACTGTAATCCGGCTTGCCGGATGGGCGGCGACGGTGTCTTTGACGTCAAGTCCTTCTTGGAGGCGTCGCCTTGGAAGCCATTTAACCCGATCTTCATCACCTACAATGGAGTATGTTGTGCAAGCATAGAAGATAATTTTTTTCAAGTCGATGTCAAGTTTCTAAGTGGACACTTGGCGAAGCATGAAGACAAGACAAGAACGAAGCAGGGATGGTGGAGAAGCTTGAAGTTTAGTCTTCGATTTCTTTTTTTTTGCCGTCTTAGAGTTTTCTTTTTTGTGTTGGGTCCTCTGTTGAGGATTTGAGTCTAAGTACTCTTTGTAAACTTTGGCTGTATATGTTCATCTTGTGGATACAGAGGCCGGATTTCATCCTTATCTAAAAAAAAGCCACTAAGGTCGCTATGGTGCACAGCTCGAGGGGCTTGTGTAGATTCTTAGGATTATATGGTAATTTTGAGCTTAGTTAGTAGCAAAAAAGACAATTTACCCTGGTGTCGCCCTTGCCCGCACATGAAGCAACTCTCAACCCAAAGCGGACAACATGAAGCAACGCTGCCGAGTGCCGAGCTCACGTCCTACAGAGAAATAACAACCTTCTAGAAGTTGACAATTGAAATCCAACACCCAACACCACTTGAGAGTTAGGTCAGAAGCTTGTACTACTGTTTCTTTGAAGATTAACAACATCACAACTGACTACAGTAATACAGTTTATCCTTTCTACTGCCTCATAGTATTATTGTATCTTCAGGTGCTCTACTGCACTACATCATTGGAACTTGGAAGAAGTCATCTCGCAAGATTGGGTTCTCTTCTTGCTCTTTGGCTGGACCTGTTCCACCAAGATTGATTGCCACCATCTTCTCCTTTTCAGTTGCCGCTCAAAGTGTTTATATCAGATGAATGCAACTATAAAAGGCCCATCGGTTATGTTCCTCCAATTAGAAACAGTAGCGGAAATCCCTGTTGTAAAAGGGAGAAAAACAGAGAGCAATATGTAGTGCTTGCCAATGAAGGCAATGGTTGAGAGGATGCTTCCTGAGATTCCAGTTTCATGTAGGCAAAGGAACTGTTGGATTTTTGAGTTAATTTCTATTGAGCTTTGGCGCGCAGTTGCTCAGTCGAGACTCAAACCAGCGTTGCTACTGATAACTGATCTCAGGAACTGGCTGCAGTTTTGACACTGAAGTGATGAATTCCCACCCCACCTTATTGTCTGCTTCTAGCATGTTGTCATGCAACCGGAAAATTTGTAGAGCTTGCCCAGCGTATGGGCACATATCTAGCTAGCCTACTTCGAGAAAGGTTGAGAATTTAGAGGGTAGTGAGTTTGGAGATTGAAGCAAGGATGGACCCAGTGAACTGGCTTACACCAAAGCTGAGCATCTTCAAAGGCCTATTTAAAATATACTCTCTAAATCAGTGGCGGAGCCACCAATATGGCGAGCCATGGCGGCCGCCATAGCTCCCCGCCGACGAACCCCCCTACCCCTACCTCCCACGCGTGACCCCCGTGGCAGTTCTTGGCTTCCTGCAGCGTCCGCCATGGCTGCTGGGAGGCGCAGCGACTATCTGTCGCGCGCGCGACAGATAAACATCTGTCGCCCACGCGCGCGCGCGACTCACCGACAGGTGGGCCCGGCGAGGGAGAGGTTGGTTAGTGCGGCGGCGGTCGGCGGGGGCGGATCCGGCGGCGGTAGCCGCCGGAGACGGGGAAGATGGCGGCGGCGGGGGCGAGCGGTGAGGGAGAAGCGAAGATCCCATCGGATTAGCGCGGCGGCGGGTGGCGGGCGGCGGATCCGGCGGCTCCCGCCGCCGGAGACGAGGAAGGCGGCGATGGCGGGGGCGAGCGGCAAGGGAGGCAATGCTCGTGGGCCGAGATTCTCGTGGGCCGCCCTTCGGGTGATGCTGCGACCGCTGTCGCGCGCGCGTGTTACCCAGCGCCGCCCCCTACCCCTACCCCTACCTCCCACGCGTGCCCCCGTGGCAGTTCTTGGCTTCCTGCAGCGTCCGCCATGGCTGCTGGGAGGAGGCGTCAGGACCAGGAGGTAGAAGATAACATCGAACCGTTACACAGCAAGCTGTGGACTTCTGGGCCTTTAGACGGCAGATTTTGGGCCTTTAGATGAGAACATGTTCACGTTATTCACAATTGCAAAAAGCCCATAGCCCACCTAACACACCAGCCCACCTTCATGTTATTCACTTGAAACCTTTATGTGTGCTAAAAAACAAAACTTGAAACCTTTATTTGTCATGTTTGAATGAATTTAATCCCGTGATTTTTGGAGTCTGGCAGTGAAGAAAAGGCATGTAATGTTTCCATTGGTCTATAGTCTAATTGAGCTAGCACTGCTCCTTCCGGTTACAACAGCATCTGTGGAAAGTCTTTTCATTTATGAAAATTATAAAAACCGAACGAGGAAATAAGATGGATGATGAATGGCTAAAACGATTTAATGGTATGCTACACCGAGAAGGAGATATTTAAATGGTTTGATAATGATACAATCATGAAGCAGTTTCAAACCTTGAAACATCGGAGGATGAATCTTCCTCGGTCAGTTCGTCACACTTAGTGCTTATACAATATGTCCATCTAATCGTCTACTTACGAATACCTATTATTTTCATATAATTGTGACCCGTGAGCTCAAATATAGTGATTTATGCATATGCAATGATTATATATATAATTGCGATATTTGGTTATATTATGCATTTTATACAAATATAAGTAGTCGTAGGTTCGCCACAGGTAGATTTTAATCCTGGCTCCGCCACCGCTCTAAATCATCATTTAGAGAGTCATTTGAGTAAAAGTTATTTTATGTATCTTTATACTTTCCAATAACTTTTCTAAATCTCGTGCGCAGTCCAGAGAGTCATCTCGCTCTCCATCTTTAGCTAGCGAGGAATCCGGAATAGAGTATATCTATATTTAGATATCCAATTAAAGAGGCTGTTGGAGGGTAACCTTACCAAAATCTCTATTTCTGTAAGTTAGAAAAGATATAAAAGAACCCTAGTCCAATTCTAATCCAAGTCCTAACCCTAGTCATATTGGGCTATAAAAGAACGCAAAACCCCTTGTCGTTTAGCCTGTCATTTCTTTGTCTGGTACTATGGTTCTACATCTTCTATACTATAAAGAGAATTAGATTTGAAAACACTTCTCACCAACAAAAAACCCACACCCACCTCACATAGGACCCACCTGTCGGGAAAATTGATTGATGAATGGTCAAAAAAGAGGGGGGGGACATTCCTATGCTGATTTCCCCCTCTAAACCCAAAACTTTTTTCATCCCAAAAAGGGCCCACCTAAATATACCCACATTTGTACCCATGTCTATACACAATTATCCCATATTGCTAAAAGACAATAAATTAGAGAGTTTTCTCCATATAAATAAATAAATGTCAATTATCATGAGTTTTAAGAATACCTAAAGCTCTCCATACATGAGAGAGCGAATATAAAGTATTTTTAAAAGCGCTTTACACTAAAGTGAAGTGATATTTTTTTAGTACCTACATGTCATCAATAAACGTGCATGCCGTACGTGCGTTCTTGCTAGTAGTAAATAATGCAATTTTACTCCCAATGATTTACCAAATTTGCTCTCTAGAATACTTTAGACTTTATCTAAGGTTCAATTTATTTTGTTTGTAATTGTACATGCGTTATTGTAAATGCTCCATAATATTTTTGCTCTGTATTTGTATGAGTCGTTCCCCGAAGCAAGTTTCAGATGCTCCTGACCTATAAAATAGTATTAAAATCATGAAATAGATTCGCATTTCCGGAAATGAAGTCTTCTATCATATCGGGGGTGTTTAGTTTCTGGAGAAAGGTAAAAAGTGAAGTGAAAAAGTCATATCGAACACTGTAGCACTTTTCATTTGTTTGTGGTAAATATTGTCCTACCATGACCTAACTAGGTTTAAAAGATTCGTCTCGTCGTGTATATCAAAACCATGTAACTAGTTTTTTTATTTACCCACATTTAGTACTCCATGTATGAGGAGAGAGATTTGATGTGATAGGTGAATAGTGAAGTTTGAAGAGAGAATTTTTAGAAGTTTGATGATGTGACCGGGAACTAAACAGGGCCATCATCCAATTTCAACAAAAAAAAGGTTACTTGTATAATAAGGAAAAAAGGTACAAGTGCCATTATAGAGTGAAGTGATCCAATTCAAGTAAAGAATAATTTCATCATTTGAGGTATGTCTTTTCGATGCTCCCATGCATGGAAGTTTCACGCTTATCCACCTTCTCAATCTAATTCTTTAATTTATTTTATTCTTTCCGTTAATACGGGTGCAGATGAAATTATATATTCCCCTTCGATTTCAAACAGAGATGTTAAAGCTAGAATTTTAACGTCAAAGTCAAACGTAGAACAATTACTTTTTAAATTTTGACGAAATTATTAAAACATTGAGAAATAATTGTATTAATCAACATTTAAATTCACAATATCAAGAACCTCGATGGCAAAAAATTACTTTTAAATACAAGTCCACTTCATTACTGGGAAGACGTGCCATGTGCTGTCGGGCTGCCGAAATCTACATTTCATATCGAAGTGCGATTTTGAATTCTAAAAGGATCTACCGTCAGCACAAAGTTCAACCAAAAATAGACAAAACACTTGAACTAAATCAACAAGGTTTGGCGAAAAATAGAGAAGATAAACAACCAAGCATCTCCAAGAGACTAGTCAAATCATTTTTTAAAGTTAAATTTAGCTATTATTAGAGGAAAAATGTATCCAACAGACTCTATAAATGACTCTCCAAATTGAGTGGCTCTCCATCCCACCTCATTCGCTAGCTATTTTTAGCTAGCTTACCTCACTAACCATCTTTACAGAATCTGTTGGATTACCCCGTTGAATTAGATGATTTTCTATTTTTACAAACGGCCTATAATCTCCATATTTAGTTAACACAATACAGAGTCTCGTAGAGATGCTTATAGATGTAACTACATTTTGGTAAACCAATTAGAAACGTGTACCCTAATTTGCGTCCAAGTGGACACAAATTTGAGTAGCTTCAACATAGATCACCATCTACATCCCAGCTAAACACAGTTCCTTAGTCTGAAGTTATGATAGGCTTTATTCAGCCGCTGATGGCAGAAGCAGAACCACTGAATATGTAATAGCAGCACCAGTGTCACTAATCACCACACTTCTGATTATGGGAGTATTGTTCTACGGAAATTCAGAAATCAGAAACCAGTTCATTCATGGAAACTTCCAGTAAACTTTACTTGGAATTAAAAATATAATAAGAATATGCAGGAAATTGGCCAAAAGTAACCAAACTTTCGTTTGTACAATTTCAACCTCGTTTCAATCTGATCGCTAGTATATGCGTACAATAAAGAACCTAGCATGGCCCTCACCCGTATAATCTCGTACTAATTTCAGCTGGCTTAGTAGTAAGTAGCAACCATGACTATTCTTTTGAAAAAAAAAACAAAGATAACTGGAAGCATCTAGATGAGAGTGAAGAATTTGGGACCTTATGGACAAACAGTAGTTGTGCCCCTGCCTTCACGCAACCGTCAATGCAACCCTAAGAAATACGAGTATGTGTCTTCTCTAGTTCTCTTCTGTACAACTTGTCAGCATGTGAAAAGTTCGGCCTAACCAGAAGAGGAGCACATTGCAACACTTTCAAACTTTCATAATCAAATCACTGTACGTCCAGCAAGTAGTAGTCACACAGACAAGCACCCATGCTCGTGGAGCAGCCAACTGCCGTGATTGACCAGTTCAAACCTGCCACTGTTACACCACATGATTGTTCCGATGACCCATAGACTTTAAGGTGAAGTCAATGAAGACTCTTGAAATCAAGAGATGCATAAGTTTGTCATCTGTTGACACTTTTTCCGGACAACACACACGAACGCAAGATCGCGCAGCACAGTAACTCACCGCAGCCGGTTTGGAGATCCGGTTTGACCGGATTCAGCAGGAGCTTCGGGAAAACCTAGAATCACCACCTCGGGAGGGACCCCGTCGGAGATGGCGCGCCTAGGGTTGCTCTGAGATCGGTCAGGCCACTCAGAACCTCCTTGATCGCCGTAGAGACAAAGCAAGGAAAGCAAAAGGGTTGGAAAAGCTAGAGTTTGAAGATAAAAGTAGAAAATTATATTGATCGATTGGATGATGGGTCTCAATCGGCCACGGCCCTTTATATTTATAGGGTGGGAAGGTCTTGCCCCGAAAGGAATCCTTTTACAATTTGGAAACGACTAGAACTCCTAATTCTACTCCAAGTCGGAGTAAACCAGTCAGACCGGATTAGCAAACCGGTCAGACCGGTTTGCGGCCATTGCCAGATCGGCTACAAGACAACCGGTCTGACCGACCATCAAAACCGGTCTGACCGACCATCAAAACCGGTCTGACCGGTTTTGTCCAGCCTGATAGGCTTTTGCCAATTTTGAGTGCGAACACCATCAGATGTAGGAACTGAGACCCAAACCAAATGAACCATGGCATTTCTCCTCTTGTCTTTGCTCCTGCTACTGGCCTCTACTTCTGTTCAAGCTCAACAGAACATCACCTTGGGGTCCTCCTTGACACCCCAAGGGCCTAACAGATTTTGGCTCTCACCGTCCGGTGACTTTGCATTTGGCTTCCGGCCTATCGAGGGCAACACCTCCTCCTACCTGCTCGCCATCTGGTTTAACAAGATCAGCAACAGGACGGTGGCTTGGTACGCCAAGACCACTGATCAAGATCCATCACTGGTGCAAGTTTGATCTGGTTCACGCCTCCAGTTTACTTCTGATGGTGCACTCTCCCTACAGGACCCCACAGGCATGGTGGTATGGAATCCCAAGTTGTGGGTGCAGCTTACGCTACCATGCTTGATGTCGGGAACTTTGTGCTGGCTGCTGCAGATGGCTCAACCAAGTGGGAAACTTTCAGTAACCCAGCAGATACCATCCTACTCACTCAGGTGCTCACCGCTCCAAATATGCTACGTAGCCGGATCATAGCCACCGACTACTCCAACGGCCGTTTCCTCCTTAACCTCCAAACCAATGGTGTCTCCCTTTATCCCGTGGCTGTGCCAGCCGAAAACCTGTATGACTCCTACTGGTCCACGGCTGGGAACACTACAAACCTGGTGTTCGATGCCTCTGGCAGGATATACATCACCATGGATAACGGCACACAAATCAATATGACATCACGGGGTATTGGCTCCATGGTGGACTACTACCATCGCGCAACACTTGATCCAGATGGTGCGTTCCGGCAATATGTGTACCCCAAGAAGATCAACAACCAGCAGAGTCAGGTATGGTCAGTAGTGGGAATGGAGCCACCAAATATCTGCAATGCACAAACAATGGTAGGCAGTGGTACATGCGGGTTTAACAGTTACTGCACATTGAATGACACAACCAATCAGAGCACCTGCCTGTGCCCAGCACAGTACTCATTTATTGATGAAGAGAGGAAGTATCAGGGCTGCAAACCTGACTTCCAGACACAAAGCTGTGACTTGGATGAAGCAGGTGCCAAGATGCAGTTTCAGTTCGCATCGATGGATAATGTGGATTGGCCATATGCTGATTACGAGGCATTTTTGGAAAAGGGAAGCTTTATTGATCTTAGACAATTACATCGAGATGATACAATTATATAAGATCCAACCCGGCCTCTGCATAACTAAGATGCACACAGCCAATGAAAAAAAAACAAAAAATGAGAGCACCATGACCTAGCAAACTACCACAAACGACTTCATCTTCATCCGCATCACAAACCAAAGCAACTCTTGGACTATGGAGTAGGCTCCCTATACAACGCCTCCAACAAGGAAACGACACGCGCACGTGCTGATTACGAGGCATACACCTCCATAAGACCATAACTGAAAACCAGTGCCAGGAACTCTGTCTAACAGATTGTTTCTGTGCCGTCGCTGTGTTCCATGATAGTGAAAGTAAATGTTGGAAGAAGAAGATGCCTTTGTCAAACGGCAATATGGGGAACAGTGTGGAGAGGACGGTTTTCATCAAGGTTCCAAAGAACAACAGTACACATTCTGAGCTCATTGATTCGAATAAATGGAAGGAAGATAAGAAGTACTGGATCCTTGGTAATTCATTGTTTCTGGGAAGCTCTGTCTTGGTGAACATTCTCTTACTATGTGTGATACTATTCGGTACTTACTGTACTACCACCATAAAAGAAGTCCCATCCCTTCCATCATCGAGCAATGTTGGATTGCCCCTAAAAGCCTTTACTTATGCTCGGTGGCGGAGCCAGGATTAAAATCTACCTGTGGCGAACCTACGACTACTTATATTTGTATAAAATGCATAATATAACCAAATATCGCAATTATATATATAATCATTGAATATGCATAAATCACTATATTTGAGCTCATGGGTCACAATTATATGAACATAATAGGTATTCGTAAGTAGACGATTAGATGGACATATTGTATAAGCACTAAGTGTGACGAACTGACCGAGGAAGATTCATCCTCCGGTGTTTCAAGGTTTGAAAGTGCTTCATGATTGTATCATTATCAAACCATTTAAATATCTCCTTCTCGGTGTAGCATACCATTAAATCGTTTTAGCCATTCATCATCCATCTTATTTCCTCGTTCGGTTTTTATAATTTTCATAAATGAAAAGACTTTCCACAGATGCTGTTGTAACCGGAAGGAGCAGTGCTAGCTCAATTAGACTATAGACCAATGGAAACATTACATGCCTTTTCTTCACTGCCAGACTCCAAAAATCACGGGATTAAATTCATTCAAACATGACAAATAAAGGTTTCAAGTTTTGTTTTTTAGCACACATAAAGGTTTCAAGTGAATAACATGAAGGTGGGCTGGTGTGTTAGGTGGGCTATGGGCTTTTTGCAATTGTGAATAACGTGAACATGTTCTCATTTAAAGGCCCAAAATCTGCCGTCTAAAGGCCCAGAAGTCCACAGCCTGCTGTGTAACGGTTCGATGTTATCTTCTACCTCCTGGTCCTGACGCCTCCTCCCAGCAGCCATGGCGGACGCTGCAGGAAGCCAAGAACTGCCACGGGGGTCACGCGTGGGAGGTAGGGGTAGGGGGGTTCGTCGGCGGGGAGCTATGGCGGCCGCCATGGCTCGCCATATTTGTAACAACCCAAAATTCTTAAACATGGCATGGAGCATACATATGCATCATATCTATCATCCTTGCATTTCTTTTGCCCAAAAATAGTGTTGTAGAACGAATTTTATTTTTTTCAACCTAGAGTACCTATGATGCGGGTTCTTAGTAAAATAGATTCTTCTTGATGTATAATAGCTACTAGAAAAAATTCATGACTTTTAGAGCTCTCTAGATCAGTTTTCTGGATTTCCAGTTTTACCGGAACTTCCGACCCTACGTCGGAACTTCCGATGAATATTTTCGAAGAAACCTGAGCACCCTCTGTCGGAACTTGAACCAGCCCTCCGACCTTCCTCGGAACTTCCGACGCCACATCGGAACCTCCGACCCCTCGCGAAACTAGATCTGACGCCGTTTTCTTTTCCGCCGTGTGGGCTCGGTGCGTGTCGGGCTCTCTCCCTTCCACGAGCCACGCGCCCGACACTCCCCTCCTGCGCCCGTGACGGCACCCTCGCACGCCGTTTGCCCCTCCCTCGTAAACCCCCCCTCTCTTTCTCTCTCTCTCTCTCTCTCTCTCTTCCCCGTTATTTTTCCCCGACGCCGAGCCGCTCCGCCTCCTCCGCCCCCTCGTCGCCTCTCCCATCGCCGGCCAGCAGGAGGCCCTTGGCGAGCTCCTCCTCTTCCTCAAGCTGCTTCTCTCCTTCTCCACGAAGACCAAGGCCCCATCCCCATAAGAAGCAAGCAGTCCATGGTGTTCTTCTTCCCCAACTCCGGTGAAGCAAGTTGAAGGCCGATCTCCTCCCTCGTCGCTCTACTCCAACTTGTGGCACTTAAAATCGTCTTTCCCCATCCTAGGTAAGCCGCCGCTCTACTCCAACTTGTGGCACTTAAAATCATCTTTCTCCATCCTAGGTAAGCCTTCCCCATTGTTTCCCCCTCCTCCCTCATGCCCCATGAGCCTAGCCATGGCTCCCTACCTCCATTAAACTCCTTTGAAGCTTTAGGTCAACCTAAACCTTTATGCATGTCAATGCTAAGCCCTAAAACGGAATCCCCATCATCCAAAGAAGCTTTAGGATCAATTCCCATCAAGTTTGGTCACCCGAATCATCGGGAACACCATTGTTGGGCACTTGACGAGTTATTTACGGTTATGCCACCCGTCCTACTTTTTCATGTCTATGTGAAATAGTTGTTTTTTCAATACTTTGTTAACTATTGTGATGTGTTATACATGTATGATACAAATCATTTCCTCTCTTTTGTGCATCTCATACATATATGGATTTATGAAATAATTATTGATAATAATAAACTATATTAATGTGAATAATTGCTTGATCATGATATCAATTATGCTAGCCTCATTATGATAGACAATGCTTAAGTAGAACTATCAAAACACTAATTTACTCTCACCTCTTGCATATCATCACATCATATGCATCATATGGCATTTTACTTATTATATGCATCATTGCACTCGTGTAGAGACCGAGACACCGGAGTCGGCGGGGTGTGAGACCGAGCAGGAGCCCGTTGCCGGCGAGACTTCCTTTGAGCAGCAAGGCAGGCCCCTAAGCATCCTTACTCCCTATTTTGGATCAATTGTGCATATGAGTCTTGATTGCGCATTGTCTATATTATTTATTCATGATTGCTTAGCACCTAATTGTTGCATTGTCAACCTTGATTTAGAACACTCCCATTAGATGAGTATGATTGCTAGGTTTCACGAATAAATTGCTTAGCCATGCTTAGCAACGGTAGAAGCCGAGTGGTGGCAAGGGCACCGCTACTCGCGAATTATAGGCTAAATATTTGACAACCATGAATAGATGTGGAAAAGTAAAATATGAGCAATTCAGAATATTGAGTAAGGATTGATATCATTGTTGCCGGGTTCTTGAGCACTATCCCGTACTAACCACATGTCTAAATATGGTAATGATAAGCCAAGTAGCATAAGTCGCACCGGGTATTGGGCGGATTCGGCGCGGATTAAATGAGGTGTAGTCGGCGGTTCCGTTGCATCTATTTCCTCCGGCTAGAGTTGATGTTCTTATCGAGGGTGATGACGAAGCAATTTTTAATTTGATAAAGGTGGAAAGGTTTGTGGCAGTGGCACTTTGGTGTCTTCAGGAGGACCCAACTATGCGACCTACAATGCTCAAAGTGACACAAATGCTTGACGAAGCAGCTGCAGTCCCCACTCCTCCTGATCCTTGTTCCTTTGTCGGTTCACTTCCATAGTATCCCTTCTCTGCATACTGTAAGATTACAATATGTATGAATCAACATAATGGAGTCGGAAATTAATAAAGTTATCTACTCCAGCAAAAACTACATGCTGAAAGTTATGGCTGCTGATACTACTGCGACTCTGTTCACATGTACTGTAAAGAGCACTTGAAGTACTGTGTTGCAATTGGCCGCAGTATATATTAGAAAGACTCCATTCCAAGAAGAGTATCTGTTTCCTAGAAATTATTTTCCTGGGACAAAAATTAGTTACTTCATAATTGTATGTGATATCTCATCTATTGGTTAGTTAAGTTATTACTAGGCGATCATATCCATGTTGTTAGAAGAGTCCACTTGAAGTGATCACTTTATTTATGCAATTGTTTGATGCTTGAATTAGAATCTTTAGCATGCTATGTCTTTTGCTTATTATAACATGATCAAAGGTAAATGCTTTTATGCAAAATAAATATCCTTGCCATATCCTTGCCACTTTAACCAAATACATTCTTCTTGGAGTCGGTCTATGTATATAACCATATTTTGTATAAGTCCTGCGAGTACCTTTTTGTACTCACGGTGCTGTCGTTAAGTTGTTTCAGGTGAGCCGCAGCCGGAGGCCGTCTATGGGTACTTCTTTCCCACGGACGGAGGTGCGGGAGAGGAGTAGATGGTCTATGTCTTATGGAAGGGCACTAGCGGCATGTAGTGTGAACCTTTATATTTTGTTATGTATCGTATGAGCGCGATGTTGAAACTTTCCGCTGCAAAACTCTAAGACATGAAGATGTAAATATGAATCGCTTTTATGTATGTGATGATCGTGTATGGACTTGCTTATACTTTGTGAAGGTGTTTATAATATGCTAGTGAGGTGTGTCGCCTGGGAATAAATTATCGGGCACATCTCAGGGATTACCGGGATTATTCTCCTTTAATTGGGTTGATCAATGGATGATAACTCGATTAAATGAGGGTAATTTGGTCGGGTCCTCACAATATTGGTGGCTCCGCCACTGCTTATGCTGAGCTTGAGAAGGCAACCAGTGGATTCCAGGTGGTTCTCGGCACTGGTGCCTCTGGTATTGTGTACCAGGGCCAGCTACAAGATGACCTTGGTACCTATATTGCTGTCAAGAAAATTGACAAGCTTGAGAAAGAAACAGATAAGGAGTTCACCGTTGAAGTCCAGACTATTGGACGGACGCACCACAGAAACTTGGTCAGGTCTCATCTATTGGTTAGTTAAGTTATTACTAGGCGATCATATCCATGTTGTTAGAAGAGTCCACTTGAAATAGTGAGGCCTATGTTTCAACAGTTATAGCCTGGCTTCAGAACTTCACCATGGCTACTGAAGAGCTCAAAGAGCAGTAAGATGAGGGTCAGGGTCTTGACCGTCAATCATCAGACCTGTACCAGCCATGCACATAACATTTAAGTACAATCAAATTGAGAACTCAAATGTATATTTGTGCCTCAAGCTTGATAGAATTTAAGCATAAATTATAATGAGTTCTATGTTTCTTTATCAGTATTTGTTCTTCACATGATATTTTAACTTGATTCCTTCATGAAGTAGGATTGCAGCATGATTTGTTTATTTACTGAATAAACAGAACACAGTCGAATATTCCGCTCAGTAAAAGAAAGAAAATTTGAGGAACCAGAAATATACTTTTCACTTTCCAGGATGAGATTAAAATCAAAGACTCATTATCTCAAGCTTAGAATTTAAAAGTCCCAACACTAGTGTCTTAAATTTACAAGAAATTTTCCTTTTACCGATTCAGACTATAAAGTTAAATTAGCAGTTTAATAAGTCCAGCTTTCATGGAGAATTGATCATACAACATGACGGAAACCTCTTCAGTCCCAACTATACTTTGTTGAAGTGTCAAGGAAACCTCTTCATTCTCAAGCTTCAATTACAATAAAATTTCCTCCATGTGCAATATACCCTTTTTCACTACAATAAACACTCTTAATAGCTGCTGGAAGGCCCCCAACCACACCCAAAAACATTATATACCAACTGCATATTAAAATTATGTTTGCAGCAAGGTCTCTGAGTGATTACATAATGTGTTTCTCACCAAGTTAAAAGTATGGTGCCAGAAGTCTCTACACCTTACACTAGTATAAGTTTCCGTTCAATAGAGATAGAGACACAAGTGGGAGGCTAATTCTTGTCAATAGCCAGGATACGTGAAGTAAAACATGTGTTCATTATGAAATAATCCAAACAAAATGCCAATGTCAAGAACTGTAGTGCTTCTTCAAATTTTCTTTTATGGACCAATGCTTCATTCACACTAATATAGACTTTAGCTGTGGCTCATATTTATGTAAAGCATTAACAGATTTGAAGAGCTTGAATGCACAAAGCTGAATGTTCAAGGGATTCAAAACAAACAAAATTGGACTTTGAGGGCTTCAGTGCACAGTCTGAAATAGTTAGTGGATTCCAACTTAATTGTGTAACAAACAATTGATCAGTTCAACTTCAGTCAGTTATGGGAAACATAAATTACAAAAGGAATACAGTAGGTATTAATTAGTCAGTTATGGGAAACATAAAAGTACTGTAGGCAATTAGGTGTTTGATTAGTCAGTTACAAAGAACTCCAAGGACAGGCTGATGACATAAACTTGCTAAATCCTGATCCTTTTCCTCCATTGGTTCATTTCCGTAATGTCCAGCTCAATACATAAGTTGCCATGTGCAGCAAGAGCATGCTATAGATAATTATATATGGTTGTCTACAAAAAGCATTGTGAATTCAAGCATTCATGTTAATATGCAGCAAATTTCACCAATAATGCATCTTTATGCAATAATACAGTAATATGCGCATTTTCATGTGCATATCTTTGAGCCTCATTACATGAAACGTTTAGAGCAATAGAAATGGGGAAAAAACTGTCTTTTAGAGGCTCTAGTATAACTGAACATGAATTGAAAGTTGAGCATCAACAAGTCACTAAAAATGATAGGAATTCATTTTACTATTCATAAAACCAGACAAGCAATTCTCATAGTGTAGATGCGCTTAAACAGTAGAATAAGCAATATCCTTTTCATAGGATGGTGTATACGAATTTACAAAACACATTTCACGAAGTATAATGGTGGTGTTCAGTTCCAAAAATTCCCCCAAACTTTCTCTCTCCAAACTTGATCAATAATTAATAGTATTAAATAAAGTCAGTTTAATATAAAATTTCCTCTCCATTTCTCCGAGATTCATATCAATTTTCTATAAAATTTTCTATAAGATTTTAGCTTTTCATGTTTGGAATTATAGGAGACCGATGATAACTGTGACGAGATGATGCAACAAGCCCACCGAAACTGTATAAAGTGCCGAATTAGTCAATTCAAAATATCTAAGCCAGATTAATGAATTATATATAAAACCCAAATTTTAGTGGGAGAGCCCTCATATCAACAAGTTGCAACTTCTAGTTCGGAAGCTCATCTCGAAAGAACTCCGGGGTTAAGCGTGCTTGGCCCAGAGCAATTTCAAGACGGGTGACCAACCGGGAAGTCGTTCCCGGGTGCGCATGAGTGAGCACAAAGTGCGTAGAAAAGACAGGTGTTGGTCTGTGAGGGTAGTATTGCGGTCCTATATAGCAGCCAAGCGTAGGCGTGCCCGGCCTCGGGGAGGTGGGACGTTACAATTGGTATCAGAACCGATTCTCGCGGTTTCACGGGCGCATGGGTCGCAGTTGCGTAGGCATGGCGCGCATGGCCGGTGTGGGCCCGGAGTGGTCACACAGCATGGCACATGCGCTGGTACTGGCCTCATGGATGCGGCCGGAGGGGACGTTCCTGGCCTAGGGTTGATCGACGAGGGCGTCGGTCTTCTAAGGGGGTGAGATTGTCATAGCCCAAGACTTAATATGATTGATTAGAATACCCATACCAACAAGTTGCAACTTCTTTTTCGGAAGCTCATCTCCCAAGACTTAATAGGATTGATTAGAATACTCATACCCAACAAGTTGCAATTTCTTTTTCGGAAGCTCATCTCGAAAGAACTCTAGGGTTAAGCGTGCTTGGCCCAGAGCAATTTCAAGATGGGTGACCGATCGGGAAGTCGTTCCCGGGTGCGCATGAGGGAGGACAAAGTGCGCAGAAAAGATGGGTGTTGGTCTGTGAGGACAGTCTTGCGGTCCTATATAGCAGCCAGGCATAGGTGTGCCCGGTCTCGGGGAGGCGGGACGTTACACTCTCGATTTCAGCTACACAAACAGTCCCCCAAATTTGGAAAAAAGAAGAAGGTGAGGGGGATGAAGTAAACTAGAAATAGAAAAAAAGAAAGTAACAATTTCAAATGGAAGTAACAAAGGCGACCTCCTATCCTTCTCAGTGACCTCCTCTTCTTATCCGATGAGCACTCCGCGACATCTTCTTCTCTGGCGAACCATTTCAGGTTAGGGTTTGGGGTTAGGATTGGGGAATGGATTGGTGGTTGTCGAATCTAAATGTTTGGGAGTTTCGGGTTGGGGAGGACTGGCAAAGATGGCGGTGTGTGGGCAGAACCACAAGGCGGCGGCGGCGCCGCCCGCCGCGGCGGTGGTGGACGGCGCCACGGTGGTTGGGCCAGGATTCGTGGCGAGTGCGGTGGAGGGCGGGGAAAGCAACGATGGGAGACATTAGTGTGGGGGTGATGGAGGGCGGCGGTGGCGGTGGCGGAGGCAGCGGCAGCGCCGCCGAAGCTGAGGGTGGCACGGGAGGCGGGGAATAGTAGACGGACTTCAAGAAGACACCGTAAAGAAGCAACAAGAAGAAGAGGTTAATGTAGGGACTACATGAGAGGGGTGCGGGGCCATCGGAGCATGGGCCGGCGCGGACGAGAACAGTGTCCCCTCAATGCTCTCTTGTGTGGCGCTGGATCGGTGAGTGGATAAGTTACGAGCTATGCGGAAGGGCCTCCGAGCGGATAAAATGTGGGGTGGGAGGGCTCTCATCCACTGTCTACCGGGAGACCCCTCTCCCAAAGTCCCGGTAGTCGAGTCCTATATAAAATGTTTCGGGAACCGGCTCAGTGATGTGATGGTCCTCAAATTGTGAGTACACAAAAAATGCTAAACTATTGTCTTCAAAACGTTGACTTAAGCGGTCGCGAAAAAAAAATGTTGACTTAAGGGTCTTTTGAATTATGTTTTAGAAAATATTCGACAACAATCATGTTCGTTTGGCTGGTGCCTAGTCGCTGGTGTTGATTTATACTGAGAGAAAAATATTGCTGGCTGGCTGGTCACTTGTGGCTGGCGCTGATTTATGCTGAGAGAAAAATATTGCCAGCTGGCTGCTGATAAGCCGAGCGAACAGATCAACAAAACGTATCCGTGGTTGGAGAACCTGTCTAATTTGGAGGCTGCACTTGTTGAGCTAGATGTGCATAATATTTAGCTCCTATATGTGGCTCGGATCATCATTGCACAAGTATTGAGGCGAGGGGCAAAAGAACACTCGATTGGTCTAAAGGCTAGTAGAAATAATTCATATATTCCCTTAATTAAAACAGATTGTTTTTTACATGCATTAAATTTATCTACTTTTAACCAAATTTATAGAAAAAATCACTAACATCTACATCATAATAAAATTTGTTTAAATTAAATCAACCATAAAATATGTCTTTTTTAAAAAACACTTGTGTTAACTAGACCTATATATTTTTCTCAAAAAAACTAGACCTATATATATTAATAAAGGAGAAAACAACAAAATACAATGAAAAGCAAAATACCACCACTGCCACAACAACAAAACAACAAACACACACGGCCATGAGTCCATGACAACCAGCTGTATACAGATAATGGCTTCATTAACGTCATGACAACCAGATACGGAGTATATATACATAACATCACGAGTATATATACAGGAAAAACAGCCACCTCGGCGGGGGTTCCCGAAGTGAAGTTCGGAATCGTACAGGACTACAGGCCAGACCCACTGGTCTGAGGCCGTGCGTGAAAGGTTTAAGCTCATTATAAATACTGGGTTCCCACCTATAAGTGATACCCGAACAATACTGCAAAAAATTTTAAACAAAATTAAGATGAAATTGAAAAGTAGAAACACTAAGATGATTGTAAGGTAATATTCTTTTACAAACAATATTATACATGAAAAAATATTTATTTGTTGAGAGAAAATAACTCTTAAATGATTGATCATGCATCTATGTATTTTTACTGTGCGAATTTTGTAATATTGTACTCGCAAATACTAATAAATTGCATGTATGAATAGATGGTTCTAATGGATAATGACCTAGAGATATAGTGAGTTCCTATATGACATGGATAGGTTGTATGTTGAGAAATAAGTTATATAGATAAAGCTTTCTTTATGTTCAAATATAATGTTAACTCCAGCGATCGTGAGTTCTCGACTTATCGTCGTATTTTTCTAGATTTATTTTTAGATTTAACCTGCTTTATTCAGTGGTAACTGGTAAGCAATGTCTCCATCGACAATGAGGCATCTGTGGTGGCCTCGTGAATCTTAAGATCGGACCTTCTAATCTTTCGGAGATGCTTATAGTGATAAAATCTATGTACTTATATTCATAGAGATAAGTGTCCGTGGGTACGTATGAGTGTTGGTGTTTATATTGATCTTTTATAAAAAAATAGCATACAGGTGCTAGAAAAAGATGCAGAAAATTAACCTTCAAACCATTTTAATTTGAAGTAAGTTACTTGCAGATTGCGATAGACATGTGAGCTCCCAAGTCGATCTAAACACAGGATCGTGGATCTCTGGAGCAACGACGACTGCTTCCGCACCGAAGAAATCCAAGAGTCTCCGTCGCAGTCGCCATGTCGGTTCTGTGTTAACAATGTGACCAACGGGTGTCAGGTTCCTCGGAACCTTGAGATATATAGCCTACGGGTACAGGGCATGTGATGTCTTATGTGATCCCTGTTAGACTGTTTCTGTAAAGCTTAAACAGTAAGCTAACAGTAAAATCAACAGTGATCAAACAGTAAATATAAGATTAAAGAAATGAAAAGATCAAAGGGATGATAATGGAACGGGGTAGAATCACCCCGTCCCGTCCTGATCGGGGATGGGAACCGACCCAAGGAATGTCGGTTCCCCCCGGTGAGCAAGCCCTATATAAACGGGGTAGGACCCCGTTCAACGGGCACCGATCGCCTGGGCATAGCCATCACCGGGGAACAAGCACCGACATATACACACATATACATCACACAGAAGCAGAATAAGCTCAAGAAGACGATGGGAGGAGCTAATGATCAAGGTATGAATGTTTCATGAGCAAAACATCAAGCATGTGGTTTCGTTTTGAGCTAAAGATCCTGTAAAAATCCTATCAATGGTATCAGGAGCACGGTTGGTTTCAAAATGGAACCCATCAAGTGCTGTGTTCATGTTTATCATATTTATAGTTCATCATGTTTAAGTTCATGCGCCTGTGAAGTTGAATCACGAGCCCCAAATGAAAACCCCCAAATTCGTGAACCCTAACCCTAGATCTAAAGAAGTGGATGGCGGTGGACTCACCTAAGGGCTGCGGTGGTTGTCGACGTGGCCACCCCTTCATGGCGAGGGCTCGCCGGGACTTGGTCCCGGGCGGCCTCGCGGTCGACCGCTCCGGCTCGGCGCCGGCCCTCCATGCACGCACGTCGAGGAGGCCGGCCGAAGGCCGGATCTGACGAACCTCGCCGGCGCTGCTGCGGATACGTGCGGATCTTGCGCTGCGGCCGGTGGGCCCCCTTAGGGCGCCAACAAGCAACGCTCGACGGAGCTGCGCACCGGCGATGGGCCGCACGCACCTCCGGCGAGCGAAGCTCGGCGGCACCGCTGCCTTCTCCACGCCGGCGAGAGCTTCGCCTCGCCATCGCCTCTCTCTCGCGCTCGCTCGGGTCGCCGCTCGGGAAGAGGAGAGAGAAGGGGAGGGAAGAATGAACTAGGGTTTCGCGGGGGCGGGCTGAGCGCGGCTTTTATTACGCGCGGCGCGCGACGGCGGCCGTCGGACGTTGATCCGACTGAAGGCATCTAGGCCCCTAATTATGTTTTGGTAATTAATGACAACACTTGTGGACTAACAATGAGCGGACTCTGATATTCTGCTGAAAACTTGCTCTGCCGTGCCTGGCGGACGGTCCGCCGTGTCCTGGCGGACGGTCCGCGGTGCGTCGGCAGACGGTCCGTGGGGCTGGCGGACTATCTTCTGTGGTTGCTGACTTGGGCCCACGCGCATTGACTTGGGGCAATCTCGCGGACGGTCCGTGATGTGTTGCGGACGGTCCGTAAATTCGCTCAGATTCTCCAGGAGCTAAAGTTGTCTGGCGGACGGTCCGGCCCGCTTCGGCGGACTGTCCGCGGCATTGGTGGACGGTCCGCGGGGGCACTGCGGACGGTCCGCCGTGTCCCAACGGTTATCTCTGACACACTCTGACAGCGCATTGTAGCCGTTGTAATTTAAACGCGGACGGTCCGCGAGGACCTTGCGGACGGTCCGCCGTGCTCGATCCAGAACGGGTTTTTCCCCAACGGCTAGTTTTGGGGAGAGGGCTATATATACTCACCCCCCACGGGTTTGGGGGGTCTCTTGGCACTTTGAAAAGCTGAACACTCATTCTAGAGCCCTTGTTCTCCTCTCTCTCACTCACTTGATTTGAGGTTGCATTTCTTTGTGAGATTGAGAGCTTCTAGTGCATTGCATCAAGGATTTGATCATTGTGGCACTAGGATTTCATTGAGCTCGTGGTTGATTTGTTACTCTTGGAGGTTGCCGCCTCCTAGACGGCTTGGAGCTCGTGATTCCATCGAGCACTTCAAGAAGATTGTGAAGTTGCCGTGGAAGATTGGTGTGAGAGGTCTTTGTGCTCGCCTCGCCGGAGTGGTGAAGAGCAACTCTAGTAGAATCGAGATTTGGAGCGGTTCTTTGGTTCTAACAGGCTTAAAGATCAAGAGAGTCTTGATAGAGAAGCGGTTGAACATTGAATCCATCTCAACGTGGACTAGGGGTGACCGGCAAGTCATCGACACCACGGGATAAATTTGTGTCTCTTACTTGTGGTTTGATCTTTGACTTTACCTTGAGTAGTTTACATTGAGCAAGTTATTTACCTAGAACTTGGATTGTTGCTTATCATCCTAGGTTGCAAACCCCTCAACATAGGCTTAGAATAGCTAGAGATTTAATTCACCTTGTGGTTCTAATTAAATTTCTCTAGTTTTGTGATTGAAGTTTGAAACCGCCTATTCACCCCCCTCTAGTCGGTAATCCTAGATCCTACACCGACGGCGCGCACGCGTCGCCTGCGTCGCAGGCCAAGCGGGCCGAAAGGGGGCGCGCGGGGGGCGCGCGCGGTGCCACTTTGCCGGCCCAGGCCCAGGTTGTTGGGCCTGGAGCCCAGGTGGGAGCCAGCGAGCCTTAAAGGGCCTAACAGGCCGAGCCCGCCCGGTTGGAAAGTTTTGGCCCAGCTAATGTTTTTCCATTTAAGTTTTTTTTTCTTGCTGGGCTACATAGTGATAGGCTGCATAGTAATGGGCCAAATGAAGTTATGAAGTTTAAATCTTTATTAAATTCTAAGAGTATTCTTAAGTTGGTTTTGAATAGTTTTATGAAATTCTGATTATTATTTCAAGTTTGATACTTTAGAGTTTGCTTATGTATTTATGTGCAAATAATTAAGTGGAGTCTTTATTGGAAAATATTAATTAAGGTTATTTTGATATGGGCAATTAGATTTATGTTTACTTGGGTAATAAGTTTTTTCATTCAAGTTTTTTCATTTATTTTATATATTAATGGATGATTATTATTCATGTATTAGTATTAAAGTTAGCCAAATAATTATGGTTAATTTGTTTTATTACTCAATATAAGTTTATGTTATGATAAATTTTGTTTTGAGTCTATATTGTGGCCTTTTATGATTAACTTTTGGGCACAAAATTACCTAATGTTTTTCCATAAGGTGTCCATTAATAAATTTTTTATGCCATGTAACTCATAATTATCATTAAAAAAAGACCAAGGTCATACTTAATGATTTATGAGTTTTATGCCTCAATTTTAAGTGTGGATTTTATCCATTTTTCTGGCCAAAGCTGATGAACGGATAATTTTCACAATAATTATATTGACCTTATCCACTTCTGGCCAAAGCTGATGTGGATATGTTCGATAAAAGAAGTTTGTGCATGGATATAAATTAAGTGTGACTTGTATTTGTTATTCTGGCCAAAGCTGATTAATAAATACTAGTTCGCAAAATTTTGTTGCTCCTTTCTACTTCTGGCCAAAGCTGATGTGGATTGGATCAATGAAAGAAGTTTATGATCTGGGTGTTTTCCATGCATATTAAAATAACATGGCATTTGGACATTGTTTCATTGGCTACAAATGTTGATGTAAATATTTTGAAGAAATAATTTGAGGCTAAGGCTTCAAATTAAGTTGCCATATGATTGGCAAATAATGTTTTATGCTTCCGCGTTATGTGCCTCTGATAAAGTTTATTGCTTGGACATGAGTTTATGATTCATGGTTATATATTGTCCAAAATTGTTTGTAACCATGAAAGTTGATTCCCAGATCAATGAAGTAATAAAGTCCAAAGCAATTGTGATCAATTATGATCACTAAATCACATTACGTTGTGATATCTCCGTTTGATATCAAAGCCAAACAAAGATTATATTGTCATAAGATGTAACATTTGAATATATTCTGACCAAAGTTGATTATATTCTTGTGTTATTTCTTAAGAATTAATGGATACATGAGAAATATCAAATGACATATGGTCATAATTATGTTCTATTTCTCATGTTATTAAGTTCTACTTCGTCTCTGCCTAAAGGTGATTCGAAGCAGATTTATTCAGTTTTGGATTGTCATGGAATTAATAACTATGGGGTTTATGCCATGACGTATTTTTATTCACAATTTTGTGAATATTAAGATTATTATGATATAAGTATCCCCCACTGATGACGTTTTGAAATCAGCCATAAGGTTTTGGCTGTGTAAGTACCCTCATGAGAAACAGACTAAGTGTGTTGATAAGTTATTATGATATGAAATCATGAATAATAATTGCATTAAAAATGCAATGAGCTCCTATTAAGAGTTTTTCAACTAAAGTTTTAACAAGAATGAATTTCTTGTTAATATAAGGAGCAAACCTAAAAGATGTCTCTTATGATTATGCCAGTAAGGATCTGGGGGAGTCGTCTTCTAGATCAATTATAATTATGAAGTTTGTCTGGCATTAATGGAGAAACAAAATCTTCTCAAAATTCTTTTGATATTTATCATAAGAGATCTTAAGTTTTAAGAGCTTAAACTATGAAGAATTATTTGAACTTTTGAGTTCACCTTACGATATTTTAAAAAAAAAGGGGGTGAAGTCTAAAGTTGAGATTGGTTTGGAAGATTTTAAAGTTTTTTTGGAATTTTTCATTAGCATAAATATAATAAGTTTTGTCTTCTATTCCAATAATAATATAAATTATGCTTAAAATGATAAGAATGAACTTCTCCTATTAAAGTGGAATATGAAAGTTTGTCGAAACGTGGCATTGCACTAAAAGTCCACATTTCGAGGGGGAGAAATAGAAACTTCCCATAAAGAATATTCCACTTGTTAAGATTGATCATCCATTTATTGCACAGTACAATTTTATGGATGAAAATAAAATTTTGGTACTATTAAAAGAAATTTCGTATGGTACCAAATTTGAAGCACTCGTATGAGTGATTATGATTAAGTAACTATGATTTTCATCATAAGAGGGTACAACTATTAAGTGTAATGGGTGCCTTGAGACAAGGACAATTGAGGGTGCAATGAGGCATGATGACTGAAGAAGATTTATGTTTACCTTTCAAAAGTAATTGATTTTAAGATTTGCCTCTGATGTTGGTGTAAGAAGAAAAGTTTAGTTTACTACTTGATGATGATGTTGTCTTCTTACCCCATGAGTCTTGATCCACATCCTTCTCCTGTTCCTTGCAAGAGCCTGTTTGCTTCTCTCAGACACCATGACAAATAAGAATCTTTTAGTTCTCATGAAGAATAAAAGATAAGTATTATCTATGGCTCGATGAAAGTTCCCAATAGAATGAAAATGGTAGGCTATCATGGGCCTACATATTGATTATGATTCTAAAAGGAAATAAGAATTTTTCGGAAATGATCAACATTTTGTTGACAATGAGGATTAATGGGATACTGTTTTGTGAGAAATAATTTTCTCTCATGAACTTATGATTATCTTGGTATTTATTCTTATGTTTTAATAATTAAGAGTTACCAAGATTGGTCCAAGAAAAGGGAGTATTCTGTTTACCCCAAAAGATTATGTTACTCCCATTAAGGGCAATAAGTTTACTCATGTCTTGGCTGATATGAGAATTATATGTTTAATTTGTTCTATGCCCTTAAGGTTTTGAGATCGGGATATATGGCAAACATTAGTCCAGGATTGGACCCCTGGAAAATTATTAAGAATGCTTTGTCTTAATTGACATAAGCGCTGAATTGAGTTCATACACTAAAGTGTATTTGTGTTATATATAAATATATAGCACTGATGGATTACATGCTCAAAATTATAAAGTCTGTTGACTACTGTTTGATGGGTTATTCAGACAATAATGTGTTAGCAAGGTACATTGATATCCACAAAATGAATGTATCCTTGAGGGGGAGCCATATTGTAGCTCCACCTAATTTCTTAAGGCATCATTAATGATGCAAAATTATGTTGTGACATGTTTAATCCATTAGATTTTGAATATGGATTTATGTCCCTAATCCATATATTCTTTATGAAAAGTTGAGAAATTTTCTTAAGAATTTATCCCGAATCTCACTATGGAAAGAGTGCAGTTCTATTCGAGTAGCATGTCAAAGGGTATTGTCACGCCTAAGACATTGTGAAAGATTAAATCCAGAATCAATCATTATATGTTCAAGGCCTTGATGAGTTAAGTTTTAGGTTTTAAATGCTCAGCAAATAAGAATAAAATATAAGACTAAGTGTTGAGCATCATATTAAGTTTAAGAGGCTTGCGTTCTGATGTTGCCGGCATAAAGATTAAAATGGCAGCCTATTTCTAAGGGACAAAATTATGATTCTAGAAATATATTTGGTTTTCAATTTTGAGATGCGCACATAATGTTTATAAGAATATATAAAAGTATATGAAAACAAAATTGCACTCTAGGGCTATTAAAAGCACCATCTCCCTATAAGCCTAAGAAGGGTCCATTTTACGATGGAATGAAGTATTGTAGATAATTGGTTTAACAATGCTTAATTGATTGTTGTAATCTATTATCTCTGTACAAGTTCCAACTAGAATTGGGCCCATAAGTTTTGCTAAGTATTAATAAGTTATGGAGCTCATAAGTTAAAGAAGTTTGTTTTGAAATAAAGTGGTGTACTATAGTGACTGGGTTCAATGACACTTGTATTGGTCATTGTAATCTTTTCATCTTGGTATACTATTTTATTGATAAACAAACTTATAAGTTTAAGCCTTACGATCAAGGGGGAGAATGTTAGACTGTTGATCTGTAAAGCTTAAACAGTAAGCTAACAGTAAAATCAACAGTGATCAAACAGTAAATATAAGATTAAAGAAATGAAAAGATCAAAGGAAAGATAATGGAACGGGGTAGAAGCACCCCGTCCCGTCCTGATCGGGGATGGGAACCGACCCAAGGAATGTCGGTTCCCCCCAAGGACCCCGTTCAACAGGCACCGATCGCCTGGGCATAGTCATCACCGGGGAACAAGCACCGACATATACACACATATAGATCACACAGAAGCAGAATAAGCTCAAGAAGACGATGGGAGGAGCTAATGATCAAGGTATGAATGTTTCATGAGCAAAACATCAAGCATGTGGTTTCGTTTTGAGCTAAAGATCCTGTAAAAATCCTATCAATCCCGCCCTGTTGAAATAATCCTAGAACTGGAATGTATCTCAGGAGTCACGTGGACAACACATGCATGTTCTTCCTGAACTTCGACAGATCTGAAACCACTGCGGGAAATGCTCGCAGCTGGTTGCCAGACAGTGGAATTGGAGTTTCTCGTACGCGGACGTACTGTTTCAGGAACTGTCCTGCGTTTCAGAGTCTCCAGATTGGTTTGTCATGACTCGCCATGTCACACGTTAGAACTCAATCAAATTAATTTCCTGGACTTAATCAGATTATTTGCAGCCTCAGATTATTCAATATATATAAGCTCAATAATACAGTGTTATTTTAGCTTAGCTTTCGCGATTTATTAGAGTGATTTCAAACAGTGTCAACAGTCAACTCGTTGATCTGTAGTATAGCCTCATTGTGCTTGTCATGCATGGCCAGTATGATTCTTCCCATTAAAAAACAGTCATCATTAACTGTATTATCCAAATAATCGATCAGATCGAGATACATGTGAAATAATAGAGACAATATGACTCCTGAGTCATCCCACTCTGCGGCTACTCGAACGAATGTGCCGACAATTATATCACGTGTGCCCCGCCGACAGATCGAGGTAGATTCCTAATGAACAACACTTGGCCTATGAAATTATTGAATTAACCGTAGGGGTCATTGTCTAGAAACAGCTAGGCCGTTCATTGTCATTCGCACAACTAACTTTTAGTTGCTCTAATTGGAAAAAAAAACTTATGTTGCTTCCAATGTCTGCAACCTTACACCAAAGGTCCCAGCTTCGTTTTTGTGTGAACAATCTAGTCCCTTTGGCAAGAGAATTCTAGATCATCATCAGGACTCAGGAGGTCACTAGCTAGTTGTTGAGATCATGCTCTTAATAATTAACGACGGCCAGTTGACCACCAATACGCACAGATAATTAATGATGAGTACAAGTTCATTGTTTGAAATTTTTGTCTTATATCTTGGTCTGTTTAATATGGATGTATGAATTTCATAAGCATCCATACCAGTAAAACAATATGCATGTTGTAATGACTGACGAAGACAATGCATGTATGAGGCAGTATCAAAAAACAAATGCATGTGTAAGGCCATAAGGCAAAAAATAGACAGCCATATATGATAGGGTAGAATTGAGACTAAAAAGCCATCCAACTTTATAGTTACATCAGCCACAGCAACTGGAAGGCTCCAAGCATCTCTCTACCCACCTTCAGCAGGACAGTCACTTCCTTGGGAACCTGAAGCCTCAATGCCAGCATAGCCACATAGGCCAGCAGGCCACGTGGCCAGGACTATGCAGAAGAATTTCTAGCCAGTAAGTGCAGAGAGCATAGTACAATTTTTATATATTGGTAAATTCTTATGAAGACAGATTTGCTTTTGCTTTTGACGAAAGATGTATCATCAGAATAATTATTTTCTTGTGGGAAAACGTGGTGCTTATCAACTTATAGGGGACTTAATGGACGCTCTTTTGCCAAAGAAAGATTAAAGGACGTCATCTCGACAATAGGACTTTCTTCTCAATGACAGTTTATCAGAACTTTGTCTTTGCTATTCCTGGATGTGTTGAACCTTGTTTCAGTTTGTAATAAAATACAGTTCCATGCATTGATCAATGCAGCAGCTAGAATCAAATCTACTTATATACTACCATTCTCTTTTCTAAAAAATCTTGACAATAGGACTTTCCAGACAGTACGTGCACAGAGGACAAGTGCACTGCTATACCAGAGCATATTCTAGTTCTCTGCTTTTATATCTAAGTGACTGCGTAGAGTTGAAATGGTAGTATATAAGTAGATTTGATTCAAAAAGTAGTAAATTTTATCATGTTATTAGGATGCATCACTGTAAAGCTGGAGTGGAATGAGCAGAGCAAATTATGACTACATTAATCCATCCAATTCCATTATTTTTATTTCTGAGGAAACCAATTTCATCATTGTGCCTAACAACATTACCCATCTCCTCATTGTCAGTGGACAAGAACGCTTTCTTAGAGCAACTCCAGTGGAGGCCTTCAAATTGAGGCCTTCAAAACTCATTTGCAGGCCCATCTCTAAAAAATAGAGGTCCAAAATAAACACTCAACTCCAGTGGGCATATGTATTCGGGCCTCTATTTCTTCATGGACCCACCTGTCAACCTCATGCTTGGAGGGGGCCTACTATTGGAGGGGAAATTGGAGGGCCTCTAAAAATAGAGACTTGGAGGGAAGATTTGGAGGGCTATGTAAAATGGAGGGTCCATTTAAAGGTCCTGCTGGAGTTGTGTTTTTGTTTCAAGCTCTAAATTTTAGAGTAGAGGTCCATATAGAGGCCCTGCTGGAGTTGCTCTTAGCACAGCATTATACTTCCTCTAGTGATGTTTTGGATATTGACATAATCGTAAAATCATAACATCGACTAGTTTTTTAAATATTTATAGCACCATTATGCTTATGAATCTGTTTAACCAAACAGATCGATTTACTTCAGAAATCATTTTTAAACACCTGAAATTAATCAAAGCAATTTGTGGCCAAAACTAGAATAGATTGATGTCTCCAACATCACCAGTAAAAAATATATATATGAAGAATAATTTTTTTTTCTTGACACGAGGTGGAAAATAGGAGTACTAGTAGTACCGAGCCGTTCACATGCTCTACAATCCAAGGCGAGACAAAATACCCCCGTCCGCCTCCGGCCGTCGCCACCACCGCCGATGCAAATCGAGTGCCCCCAAACCACGTCGCCATTATATAAGATCATCCCTCTCCCTCCGCCTACCCTCGCAATCCTCGCGCTCTCTGCTCTCCCCACCCTCCTTCTCCTCTCTCTCCTCCTCTCTCTCTCTCTCTCTCTCTCTCTCTCTCTCTCTCTCCCTCCTTGCCATTATAAGCTTGGGGCCGGCGAGCCGCGTGAGGTGGGAGACGAAGCGGGGAGATGAAGGAGTCGGTGTCGGAGCGGAGCTTCCTCATCGATAGCGACGAGGACGACACCGCCACCGCCGTGGAGGGCGGCAGGCGCGGCGGCCACGGCCATGGCGGCGAGGAGGAGTCGGGCGACGACGGCGGCTCCGGGTCCGACTCCTCGTCGCCGTGCGACAGCCCGCGGGTGGTCGCCGCGCGGTGCAGCCAGCCGAGCTCCTACACCCAGCAATGGCCGCAGAGCTACAGGTATTGCTCCGTCCGCCCCATCGTCGTCCCTCTTCCACCCTGTGGCGGCCTATGTTTCACCGATACGCGATACGGGTACGGCGATACGCCGATACGGCAAATCTTCAAAAACAAGGATACGCCTATACCTCTATTATATAAAAATAAAAATAACATGAATATGCAGAAAAGTGACAGCATAAAGTAACATGTCCAGGCAAGATAAATTACAACCAGTCATACATATCAAGTAGTTCAGATTCCATAATTAAAAGACAAACATAACGACAGTGCATTACATAACGCATTACATAACTTAGGGATACAAGGCAGAAAGTTCCCGGGGAGTGAGCCGGGCAGAAAGACTCCATAATTAAGTAGCTAGGTTTTTGGATGGGCCGGTGTTGATGGGCTTCACCTGGGCTTCAAAATAAGATGTTACAGCCCAACGTATCGGATGGACGTATCGCCGAGTATCGGACGCGTATCGCGAATTAAATTATTTATTTTTAAATAGAATAAATCGGATACGTGTATCGGGGCGTATCGGTGCAGTATCGAGACGTATCGCCGTATCGTGCGTATCGGATACGGGAACGGCTGGCTTCCAGCCGTATCGGTGATTCATAGGTGGCGGCGGCACACGCTCGCTCGCTGCAGGATGCAGCAGCAGACACAGCGTCGGCCAGACTTTTCCCTGCACTTTCTAGAATTACTTTTTGTTATAGGGTGCCGCGTGGCGTTACATATATTTAAATATTTGCTATTTGCTACCCGTACAAGCATAATCCTCACAGAATTTCACCGATGAGTGATTACTACTGCCTACAATCCCACGTATATTTCCTCTAGAAAATCGACATGATCTATGATATTGTACTTTGACTAATAATATTTTAAAAGAATAAACTATTTAAAGAAAGAGGTTTGTATTATGAAAGTATATATATTTCATAATATATATGAATTCAGATCCAAGAGATGACATTTGCATTATTTTTAGTTATTGATGATCAAAGCAAAAAAAGTTTAATTTAGGACAAAGCTAAATAGACTTTGTATTTACTTATTTAGGATCGGAGGAAGTAGCTAGTAGTAGTAATAAGAATGGCATGCGGGAACCACACGCGTTTGAACTATTCTAGTAATACTGAGGAGTGTTAGCCTAAACAGTAAACGCTAAACAGCCGCAAGGTGTCGTGTAGTGTTTAGACTGTATGTACACGGAATTAATAAGGATTGCACCTTTTGATATATATTTGCCTCTAAAAGTAGCTATTGAACTATGTCTAGGAAACTATAAACACATCTGACAAACATAAATAAACAGATTAACATAAATATGGAACACTAATAATAAGCAGCCGCATAGTTTGATACTTGATAGTTCATCACAAATGACTAAATGAGTGAATGACAGTCATACTAAGTTACTAACACATAGTTCTCAGTTACAAACATACATAAGAGTTCTCACAAATAAGGTGACACAGGTCACACAACACGCATAGTTCTCACGTACCAACAATGCCTCTAGAGGATTAGAGATCTAAAAAAAGAATGAATATGAATAGATTTTATCTGTTCGCAAGTATGCTATTAGAAATTGGTCGTGAATCTTGAGCTTTTAAGAAAGTGCCAGTATCCGAAAGGACCCCAACGATTAAATAATATACCAACTCGACACTGAGTGGTGTAAATCATTGATCTTAGTTGTTCAATTATTACTTTCAAGGTGTGAATTTGAAAGAGAAAAATATAATCCCCATACATAGTGAAAAAAATCAAGATACAGCAGGTACCTTTTTGTCTCTATTAGTGGCTTGTCCTGTAGCAGCATTTTTTTCTCTCTTAGCAAATGGCCACAGTTTGAGAGGGCCATCAAATGCATTGTTTGATAGGCCTGTTTGTGGAATGTCAGGGATTGCTAAGGCGTGCGAAAATGACTCTGATGAGGAAAAATGTCTGTCTTTCTTCGTGAGAACGGGCATGTGGCTTTTCAGTACTCAAGGGGCATATTTCTCCTTGCAACAATAAATATTTGCTTCTGTTGGAAAATATTATGGCCCATTAGTATCTCTAAGGGTGGAGGTGTGCTGTGTGCATATGGATGTGTGGATGAGGTTCCACCGTTGACATGTGGGGCTGTTGGTGATGTGCCAATGTTCCATCAGTATGTGCAGTCGTCTGGTTTCCAGATGTCTCTCTATGTGTGTGGTCCCAGTTGCACTGGTCTGCCAACGTGGCAAATTCAGTTGGTCTCATCTCTTTATCCAAATATTCCTCATTGAATTTCAAATGAGAAATCTATGAGATAAATGATTGGAGACTGTTATGGAAGATCAGATTATTATCTTCTTGTTTAATCCAAATTTACTGCAGTTCATACCGTTTTTTTGATATCGCAAGTTTTGATGTTAAAGTTGATCTTAGTTGATGCATTTGGACAAAATTTATAACTTGACATCTTCAATATCCTGAAACAAACTCCATAACCATTTCCGCCTCAAATTTAACCATTCTATATGCATTAAGTAGCAAAAGTAGTGATTACATTTTCTTCCTGTACGAGCAGGCAGTCTATTGACATGTACAGCAGCGTGAACTCGCCCAACCTAAGCTTCCTGGGGACAGCGTCACTGAGCCGTCTGTCCAACTCCTTCCTGACAAACTCATTTCGAGGAAAGCCACCAGAGATCATCTCCAGCCTAATCAAGCCTCTCCTGCCAACGAGCACCGCTGCTACCACCGATGATCACCACCAGCAGAAGCAAGAGGACATCCGGAGGAGCTCCCATTACCTGCCACCATCAAGGAAGGCATCATCACTGCAGAGGATCCCTGAGGACCACAGGCCTATGGTTGGGGGGCATGAGGTGGGGCCCTACCGGCAGTGCTCCTATTTTCAAGGGGTCGTGAATGGTAAATACTCTCAAAAAGTTTTCTTAGATTCAGTTTTTATTTATGAGCATTATATGTCTGTTAAGATTAAATAAAAGTGAAACTACATTGGTGAGAACAAGCCAATACCTTTGTGATCGGGAGGCCGTTATTTATATTTCTAAGGACAGGATAGGAGACGAAAAGGAAATATCGGATTTAGGCAGTTGTAGCACTTATTTCTTGTTGCGTATAAGTGCAGAGTGGACTTGTGAATAATAGGATGGTGACCTACTGTGATGATATTTATGTAAACATGATATCATGTCACCACCATGAAAAGGTAAAAACATGGTAAGGAAATCAGAAATCTTATATCAGGTCAAAATTTTCAATAAGAAAATCCATGCTACTCACCACTGGCAAGCTGGCAGCATGGTGAATATCATGGAGTCAAACAATTCAGCTTTTACCAAATCGAGTCTGTTAAACCTTGCGGATGTGCAAAGTTCACTAGATTCAACCATGAGTTGTACCCTGAATTTCTCTGTTAATTTGGGATGGCTCATATCTTAGGATTTGACCACTATTTTAGGCTGCTTCCTTCAGGTATGCATCATGGCCAAACAAATATGAGCGAAATTGAAATGATGTTGTGGTAGTGCTGCTATACATCGCTATTCCATGAGAACAGATAACTGAGGTTGGGATCTAAACAAGTGTCCAGTTCACCATTTTTACACATTCTATTCGCCATATTATACCATGATTATTTTATTCACTTGGGCACATTCTCCATGAACTTACACAAGGGCAGTTATGATTCACTGATTTTACTCAAGAAGCACTCCAAATATGGTACACTACTACACTATCAGTTCATCAGCCAAATATTTGTGAGGAAATACTACTCTTCAATTAACTAGATTTAGCAAAGCAGAGTAGTCAGTTATGTTTCTTGTTACATCTGCCCTCTGTCGTCACACCAAAGCACATGTCCATCATTATTTTTTCTTCTCAGTATATATATAACATATATCATTAGATATCACAATGGTTTCTGAGTCTGTACAGTCATGTGACAGGAACATGTGTCATGGACAACTGGCTATACTTGTATTCAGGCATAAAGATTTAGATCTGTCTTTGTTGAGTTGAAAGAGAAACATTGTCCTAATCAAATCACAGTATATGGCTTATAATAGGAACATGTTTGCTTTCTCTATCTGCTCATGTGGACAAGATCTATTCGAGCATGAGAATTCTCTATCAAATTTTTATTCTGAGGTATTAAAGCTCCACACCTTCTAAGTATCCACTTTCCCCGTAACAGTTACAGTTGAAGTTCTTGTTTTGGAAACAAAACTGACATCAGTTAGTTTCTGCTGCTTATTCTAAGGGGAAAACACCCAGCACAATTAGTAACTTCAGTTCTGCAGCTTTAGTTGGTTTGTTACATCTCAGTTATCAGATAAATTAGTTGGTGTTGTAAACAATGGCAAACTTTCTCCTCTCAGTAAGCAAAGTACATAACAGAGTTATCATCTTAACATGTAACATTTTCATTTGTGAAAGACAAAGGTTTAGCTCAGTTACTTGTTTGTCGTATGCAGGAGTGAATGTCTTATGTGGTGTGGGGATCCTGTCAACACCTTACGCTGTCAAGCAAGGTGGCTGGTTTGGACTAGTGATACTGGCAGTGTTGGGTGCACTAGCATGGTACACTGGCATACTCCTGAGGCGTTGCCTGGACAGCAAGGAAGGCCTTGAGACCTACCCTGACATCGGACATGCCGCCTTTGGCACTGCTGGTCGTATCATCATCTCGGTAAGCTTTTTATTTTCCACACTAGTAATGTCCATCTGTTATTTAGTTTTATATTCTTTACACTATGCAGCGCAATGGAGGGAGGTCTTGCGCTAACTCTTCTGTTTTTATGTCTTTGCAATCTGCAGATAATCCTGTACATGGAGCTATATGTAAGTACTTAATATCCACCTTCTGGTTTGGTTCAGTCTCGACACATGGTATAGAACTCTTTTTGCTAATGAGCTCCTTCTGGTGCATGGCTGGGGCCTCTAAACTCAAGGAGCTGCCCTCCAGGTCGCTAGCCCCGGCCGCTTAGGCCTAGTGGTTCGCGGTCGAGCTTTTTGTTTTCTTGCTGGTAATAGTTGTTTGTTGTTAGTAGTGGTGGTGGGTGTGTGGTGTGTGTTGGTGCTAAGATTGGGGCTCCCCTAATCTTTTGTACCTTTTCTTCCTTCTTAATGAAATGACGCGCATTTCTCCTGCATTGTTCGAGGAAAAAAAAGAACTCTTTTCGCTGTACATAAAAAACATGTCTGATATATTAGTTGTTTCTCTGCTAGTTGGTATATGCAGTAAAAGACATCTATTCTAGTTGCAAAAAAAATCTATTCTGATTATGATGGTGATACGGCCGGCATGGGCATGAACTACCTGATCTTTCGATTAGCACTGTTAAATATTTTTTCTCTCTAAACTACAGTCCATTAAAAAAACTACCCTTAGTTTTATGAACATCTAACTATATGCTAATTGGTCCTAATCCTTTGGTGCAGGCATGTTGCATTGAGTATTTGATATTAGAGAGCGACAACTTGTCCAAGTTGTTCCCGAATGCGCACCTGACCATAGGTAGCTTGACTTTGGATTCACATGTACTATTTTCCATCCTGACTGCTCTTATCGTCATGCCTACCACTTGGCTTCGGGATCTCAGCTGTCTAAGCTTTGTTTCAGGTACCAACTCACTTGTTGCCTACATTGTTTATCTCACCAAATACACTTGCCTGTTTCTTAGTTAGCTGTACCAAGGCAATCTTGCAAGGGATATCATCTTGCAATATGTGCTTCTAGCTGGTGGAGTCATCGCATCTATCGTTATCGTCTTCTGCTTGTTCTGGATTGGACTTGTTGATCATGTTGGTACCGTCAAGAGTGAAGGGACGGCACTGAACCTTCCTGGAATTCCCATTGCCATTGGGTTGTATGGTTACTGCTACTCTGGCCATGGAGTGTTCCCTAACATCTACTCTTCTCTGAAGAAACGCAACCAGTTCCCTGCTGTTCTTTTCACCTGGTAAAATAATCGCATACAAGCTGTAAGTTGTTTTCGGTCATTCATGAACTCATGCTTTGGTTTATGTTTGCTGTTAGCATTGCTCTGTCTACTGTTCTGTTCGCTGGTGCTGCAATCATGGGATACATTATGTTTGGTGAATCTACAGAGTCCCAATTCGCACTGAACTTACCCCCAAATCTTGTGGCTTCCAAGATTGCCGTTTGGACTACGGTAATTGTTCTTTTCTTAAGACTAGATTAGAAAAAGGCAAAATTTGGCTTCTAGCAAAATTTCACATAGTACATTTTATAGCATAATCAAGCTCAGTCATATTATGGATATTAAAATGCATTTATGTGGCAATATCGTCCTGACATTGTGTGCTTTTTGCTCATGCAGGTGACAAATCCAATAACTAAATATCCTTGGCCTATTATTTCAGCTGCCCATACACCTCTGTTTCCCATATTTAACAAGTAACGTTATGTCATATCTTTGCTATAATTATCTTCCCTAAAGCAATGCTGGTATCAATTTCTAACTGACAATCCACTGTTGATGAACAAGTTTGGCATAATTTTTGCTCTATGTTGTTAGATAGTTTTGACATGTATCAGACGTTCTGTCCTTAACTAATACCCACATATGCACTAACCATGACTCCTCTTGCCCTGAGTTTGGAGGAATTGTTACCACCAAATCAGCAGACGTACCCAAACATAGTAATGCTTAGATCTGCGCTGGTGGTGTCATCCCTTGTTGCTCTATCTGTTCCATTTTTTGGTAAGTTTGTGTTAGTCATCCATCATTTGTGTTTCTTCTCATTTTCTGAGTACATTATACTAAGAAGTGGGTGTAGAATAAAATTTGCCTATTGACCTTTCAGCAAATTTCCTCTTTTCATTCTGTTTCTAACTCTCTGCTGTAATGGTTGTTGAGCCTTTTCAGGACTTGTCATGTCCCTGGTGGGATCTTTCCTCACCATGTTTGTGGTAAGTTCACCTTCAGAATCTTTGGAGCCTTTGATTGTATATCATTTTCCTAATTTGTATTTTGTTCTAGGCCTATATTTTACCATGTGCCTGCTTTTTGGCTATCCTTAGGAGTAAAGTGACCTGGTATCAGGTAAATAATGTTTTTACTTCTGCAATACTAATTATGTATTTTGTTTGAACCATCTATTTATGAGCACAACTTCATTTATATCAATCTACATCTACAAATGGTTTTGCTAGCTTGAACACTTCCATATTTATTCTCCAAATATCAGTCCGAACTTTTCACTTTCCTTGGGTGCAAATTTTTGGACAAAAAGCAATCATGTCCCATGTATTCTTGAATCTTGATCCAGCTATCATCCAAATAGAAATAATTACTCAGACTTGCATTGTTGCATGTGTGGATCTTAATGAACCGTATCACTGTGCAGGTAGTACTCTGTGTGTTCATCATCGTAGTCGGACTCTGCTGTGCTGGTGTTGGCACATACTCATCTCTTTCTAAGATAATACAGCAGTACAATTGAATGTTGCCCTAGAACTATCTTGTGTCCATGTATTTAGAGTACTTGTTTTTGTGGGTTTAATGTAAAAATTATTGTTCCCATGACACAAGTTGACGAAAATGGATAAAATTAGGCGTGTACTACTGAAGGATCGGAGTATTTTTTGCCGGTGACTTGATCTTCTTGTATCGTTTTTGCTAGTATCCTTAGGCCTGTTATTTTTCAATTGTAATGTTTTCATACCATCTTTGTTATTAGTATTATTAAGAGATTAGTATCTTCAAATGTAATTTGCTAATACAATTTGGCACTGCCATATTTCTGTATATCCACATTTGGCTATCCGCTGCCGTGTGTCTGTTGGGTGGATGCAATATCAGTGAATCATAGTTAAATATTCATGTGCAATATGAAGAGTTCAGCTGCAACACCATTAGGTTGACACCAAATTTGTTTTGCTGAAGGGTTTTCTTAGGGCTAATAGTTCATAATATTGCGTGAATTACTTGTATGCCTTTAGTGACAAACAATTATCTGGTATATACAAAATAAAACATCAAAAATAAGAAAACAATTAGAGAATAACACTTTTCTCCAAAACAATAAAAATACTTGTGCTTTGTCAGAATTGAGAAAGTGATGGCTGTCAAATTGGGTCGATGGCCCAGGCACTGTGCGTGCTACATTTTATTCATGCCCATTTAATCTGTTACTTCTTAGCCCTAGAGCACACGAGTGGCAGCCGCCCTGTTCGTTTGGATTGTTTCCAGCGAGTCAACAGTGTTTTTCTCTCAGCGAAAACCAGCGCCAGCCACCAACCAGCCAGCAGTGTTTTTCTCTCAGCAAAAACCAGCGCCTGCCACCAGCCACCAGCCAAACGAACAGGGCAGTTGTCCCCGACTTTTCCATGACCATTGACCAGGGAATGCATCTTATTAGCAATAGTTCTTAGAGCATTTTCAATAGTTCCCCAATAAATATTTATTAATAATTAGCTAATAAGGTTGTCCCAATATTTTTCATTATCATTGAGTTGTTTTGGCGGTTCTCTAATAATCCCATCCCTAATGCTCAAAAAAAAAATCCCATCCCTATCCAACTACTGTACTGGGAGAGCTCCAACTAAATCACGCTTTGACCATTTATTTATCTAACATTATATTGTTTGTAGTTAAAAAACTTATTATTATTGAAAGTACATTTAATTACAAATTTAACTATATCAAATTTACATTATAAACATTAAAATTTGTTGGCTAAATTATTGGTCAAAGATTCTAAATTTGAATCTTTATATGTGTGTGCCTTGTAAACAGGAACGGAAAGAGTAATGGTGTTTTGCCGGAGCACTATTTTTACATCAACTCTCCTAATATAGTAGTTTGATTGGTGAATATGGATCTGCTGTAGATGTTTAATCCATTATCTTATATACACTAAATACTACTATAAAAATATTTAGACGCAGTCAAAATTGACTTAGGGAGCGGTTGCATATCTATGCAAACGACATTGGGCTAGCAATTGCCCCTATAAATCCATTTATGAGAGTGGGGCTTAAGAAGTCTACTTCTATATAAATTAGATTTTCAGGGTGGTAGGCGTAAAACAACCAACCTAGGAATCAATTCGAAACACCAAAACAAAATACTCATTTATGATCTAGGTGGAATAAATTTGTAGAATAAATTTAGAAAAATGTGACATATGTGCCGAGTCGATAATTTGAACCTAGGTGGAAAGGTTTCACTACAAGAAACCTTACAACTAATTTATGACCATAATTTGAATTTCATATTCAAAACTAGAAAATTATGCTAACGTTTAGGCTCTGCTCATCTAGGCCAACAGATATAAATAATTAATTGTTTTGGTGACCTTCATATCGTGCATATATTAGTTTAATATCTTTCTAGTGACATGAGAATATTGGATATAGCAACATAATATTACCTTCATCTGGACTCGAAAGTTGTGAAACATGTCATCAACGGTTGGATTTGTAGGCATTGGCAACCCACGCCACAGGGCCGGGTGGACCGGTTCCTCTCGATTTTCTTGGGGTAGACGCTCCTGACATCGAGGGTTCGGACACCACCTCACTTAGAGAGGGTTAGAAAATTACTTTTCTCAGCTAACTAATAGTTTGTTTTTCCTAGATCCTAATTCAAGGGATCTCCGATCGTAGATGTTGATTTATACTATGGTAACTCACATGGGTTTGTACCCATCTCACTCAAAGCACTTTCTATCACATTTCATGATAGCCCTTTTGTAAAGGGATCCGACAGTTTTTTTTATCAATTTAATATACCTTATTAGGAACAATGGCCACGGAATATAGAAAGGATATTGTAGTCTCAAAAAAAAATATAGAAAGGATATTGCGAGCATGACACGAGCTTCAATCGTAAGAAAAACGATGTAGACAATCGCTTAGAAAACTCTAGATTACGGCGTTGAAGCAACTACAGAAAAAAAAATTAGCGAACTCGACTGTAAATTCTTTAAGCATAACTCTACAAAGATAATTGCCGTTCCCTCATACTTGATCCTTTAGAACCCTATAATTTTGCCCTATACAAAAATATTATGCTAAAGGACTATCTCCCCTAATCATCTCAAGTGCTCCTAATTGCCTATTGCGAGTCATGGAACTTGCTTGTACTTATCTTGGCTGCTCCCGTGAGCCTCCATCACCTCTTTATAGTGCCCTCCAAAGCCCTTTTACATACAAGTAGAAGTTATATCTCTAAAAGGGTTCATTTTTAAGTCCTAGACGTCAGGGGCGAATCCAGCCCAAGAGGCCACCGGGGTCAGCTCTCTCAAATAACGGGGTCAAAGCCTACTTAAACTAGTAATAAACAGTAAATTGTTAATACATTATAGAATTTCGTCGGGTTAGCTGACCCCGATAGTATGGGCTAGATCCGCCCCTGGTCCTAGTATAACTTTAAATTCTAATAGCACATCCGTATTGAGTACTTGTCCAAGTAAAATTTGAGTTATCAGCGCCCACACCCTTGCCCAATGCCATCGGCAAGGAGGAGGAGGTTAAGGCCCCTTTCACACCAGGAATACACGCCACCACTCCTTTCTCCTATGATTATTTGTGCGTGTCAGCTTTTGGCCCAGGGAGGCCTTTTGGGGCGCGTGTGGATGTCACCTACCTGCATGACAGGAATCAGCACGTCACCGGAAGCGCTCCATTCACATAGGTTGATTCTTTCGGACCACTTTGTTTTTGCTTCTGGGCCCAATTCGATTGTTTACGTGTGAAGAGAACCAGCGAGTTTCTTAGCAATTTGCGTGTATATATTTTGGTTCAAGCTTATTTGTGTTGGATCGAAGCACCAAAAGTCCAGCGCACAATATGGTACGATTGTTTAACCCATCAAGACCCATATGGAATAGAACACTTAGCTGCATATATATTTCGGCCAAATTCATTTGCATGTAGCATGTGTCGAACTTTTTTAGCTCAACGAGACCCAACCTGATTAAGCAAGCCACAACGACCTATCACTAGTTTGGACATTAATTTGAAAAAATAAAATAAACATAGGAAGAAAATAGTGACAAAAGAAAAGGTTCGAGCAAAGGGTCTAGAAGTTAACGCAAATAATTCTATACTCCACCACTGCAAAACAACTAGTAATGTGACTATATCAAATATTATTTTACATTTATAGTATGAACTGGTTGGAGCAATATGTTCTATGCAGAACAATAAATGTACTTGCAAATAAAAGAGTCTACATGACCAAATATTTTGTCAAAATGAATAAATAATTTAACATTGCAATCAAATTAGCCTATAAAGAAAACATCATGGCTTGATGAACGAACAAATTATCCTAGTTAGAGAACAAGCATGTTCACACAACGAATAAATAAACAAACAATAGGAACATATGATTGTATTTTGCGAACAAAACGATTAAACATGATGCACAAAATAAATGTATACTACAAAAATATTAAATATCATGAACATTTAGTTATATAGGGAGGATAGGACAAACAATAGAAACTAAACATCACGAACAAATAATTCAACATTGCTGAACAACTAAATATACAATGCAAACAAATAAGTTAACATTGCGATCGAAATGTTCTACAAAGAAAATGAAATGACTCTACACTTGGTCAAATAATTCTATATCACGAACAAATTATTCCTATAAATGAACAAATTATGCACATATAGAGAACAAGTTAGTATATAAAACAAAAAATTAATTTACACCAGTAACTAATAAGTTAACTTGTATAATTGATCATGGATTATTTTTTAGTGTAAATAGATAGTTTTACTATAGGAGCAGCCAAGTAAATAACATCAGTGATACAAGAAACAAAAATGAATGACACAAACTATGAATTATAAAAAATACAAATTACAATCCAAATAAATGACATTTAGAATGCAAGACTAAAAAGAATAAATAACTTTACATAATATATATATATAATATATATAGGAAAATTCCTTTCTACCATTGGTGGTAGCTACCTTCATCCGTGTATCTCATGTTAGAAGACGTATATGACCCAACGAAGAGTATGTACATGTAGTATATGATGATACTAGACTATCTGAGTGGTATGTAGGTTGACTTTGAGTATGTGGACATACTAATTTCTATATACTAATATAATGGTATAATCATAATAAA